>CM060936.1:24323874-24516374 GCA_030765085.1 Allium cepa | reverse complement strand
ATGTATATAAGGTAAATTTTGAAATTAGCATAATTTAATTAAAATTGTTTAATTAAATAAATTAACTAAAGGTTAATAAATTAAATAAAAATACGCATATATAAGATATGTGTGTTATATTATAAGGGTTATAATATATGCTATAAAGGTTATAGTAGATATGTCCAATATAAAAGTTGAATTGGAATACTAATATAAACTTAATTAAAGAGTTAATTAGTTTAAATGCCTAATTTTACAGCTACTTAATACGTTAATAATATGGTCACTTACATGATTATTTGATTAAGACCCTTTATTGCATTTTATGACTTTCGAACTCCAAAAGCAATATAAGACTATAGATATTTGATCCATATATTATCGCATATAAGTGTTATATAGGGAATAGTCATAGTTCGTAATGTACGATACTTCGATGAAATAAGCTCATTCTAAATAAGCCAATAAACAATACTTTGAGATCGAGTATCTAATTTGATCGATTACATAAAAGATCATATTGTGTTAAATGTAACATAAGACCAAAACTACAATATAAGAACTTGATTGTTGAAATGTCAGTTTGATTGATTTGCATAAAGTGCAACACATCCGATTTCCTTAAATGTTATGGATAATCAAATGCGCTTTTGTAAAGAGATTGTTATGATAATGCAGTAAGGGTTTTCTTTTGAATGGTTTGACCATTTAGAAAGAATAACGAATGTACAAGAGTAGATGTAACTTAAGGTACAGTTGGGATGAAGAGAGTGAATGGACGCTTCTGCTTCTAAAGAAACAATGGAAATGAAAATTTTAACAATATGATATGATACTTAACATTGGAATAAGAAATGTGATTTCTATTTTGAAATTTAATTTCGTATAGAAAATTATTTTCTATGAGATTTATTTCTTTGAGTTCAGGACGATTGATCAAAAAACTCTTCGATGCAAACTAGTTACGGTTTATGAAATAAACAAACCATATTAAGTGAAAGATGGACCTCCAAATTCGGTATATTATTATAGTAATGGTAGAAATAGTGGAAGCATGCCATATAACATTTCTTAATTACATCAAATTATGCAAATTGTTCTTATAAAACATAAAAAAACATTATTTATGAAATAATAACTATTTTTTTGGTGCCGATTGAAAAATAGACGTAGTTATCTTTCATTGTGAATATTCATTATGATGTAAAACTATACTGTGGTATTTTTTTCACAATAAAAGTGATGCACTAAAAGTATAGAAGTATCTAAAATTATTTACAATTATTTTGGAATTATAGACTAATTCGTAGTATTGAGAAATAATTTTATTATATGATTACGAGTTATGATACCGTTAGTCATATCTCATACAATTAAGGGCTATGCACCTATTTAGTAGGAACATCATAAGAGCTGAGAAATCTTCGGATTGATACATACAGATGTATGCAACCTTAATCTATTAATACTAAAATGGTTCCACGTACTTTGTCGTATTCATCGATGAGTTATCACCGACATGGACATGTGTATTTGATACACTTATAGCATGTCTATGGTAAACTCATAGAGTATAAAACATAAGTAAATAAAATAACATGCGATAGAAATGATTCTATTTGGTGGAATGAGTGAGTATATTGGAAAAAGTTCCAAATGTACCTTGAAATGAATAAAGATTCAATCTCAAAAGTTCACTCCTCTATGTGATCCATAATGATGCATCGATAAGTAGTAATCAAACTTTGTTGGACAACTTACGATTACTTGTAAGTGAAGTAGAGTTAGTTTCTTTTTATAAGGTCATGCACTTAAGAGTAGTACACAAGGTTAATATTATTTCATCTAAATAATAGTTTACAAAATCACATAATATAAGAGTTTATAAGATACTCCAACATATCATAGGTCAAGGAGTTGGTAGGTTGTGTGAGTCGAAAGATTATGCAGAATAATAGTTCGTGAGGGATCTTGTATGACTTTTCCCAAAGGATTTTGGGAAAGACTGTCATTGGATGATATAATTATGTTTTGAACATAAATTTGTAAACTAAAACAAAATCAATTTTATAAATAAAGAAATTCATAAAACGTTTACGAATACATATTCTGTTGCACTAAGAAATAATTAATGTTTCAAGAAACACCAACTTCATTGTAAAAGAATTTCTGTGAGGAATTATTGGTAGTAAAATTGAATTGGATATGATCCATATATAGAACTAATTAGATGAGATGAAATAAAATTAATTAACCTAAATGAACACATCACATTAGAGTGTCTAATAATCATTTTTGCACATTGAACAGAAACTATGAGTTTCTTAATGTAGAAAATATATAATCCTCTGTTGTTTAATTAAACCATTAAGAGTGTTGACTCTATGATATGGTGTGATCCGCAAATCTGAAAGAATTCAAATATGCTTTCAAAATATTATTGTGGTAGTCATAATCGAAGGGATGTGATCCATCGGCTGTGATTGTGTCTTTACGAGCAAGATAATGCAGTTGAAATTAAATAAGCAATATTTTTAAGAATAATATCGCACTTATTGACATTAGTGTAATAGATTTGGTATTCAACATACTCAAGTTAATTTGGATTTATTCACAAAATTACCACTTAGTATGACTTTATGTTTGGTATGTATGAATTGAAACATAAAATTCTAAATAATGAATTAGAGTAAACTGTTTACACATAATAACAAAAAATGTTTCAAAGTTAGTGGGAGCGATATTGAGTTTGTGAGTCTTTGGATACGAACTAAGAAAAAATATCATTTTATAAGCATCAAAATTGAAAATTACTTTGATATAAATATCAAGTAGTTTGATTATCAATCAAAATGCAGAGGAAGCGTTGTTCATAAGAAAGAATGTTAAAAGGTATTTTGATATTTCTAAAATAAGTAAACAACACGTTGATTTTACAGATGTGCTTGTGTTAAAATCTACCTTGGTTTTTTTAATACTCAACTGGGGATTGTAAATGATGTCTCTTATAGTGAGTAGATATTGGGAATGTTCCAAATTAATATACAAAGACAACTTATTAACTTGTTTAATATCGAACATGTGAGATGAGTTCCTTACGCATTGGTAATAGGAATTATCATACATGTTATGTTGTCTATGATATCATGATTTGTTTATATATCTAATAAAGAAAGCAAATATCAAATCCAAATTAATATCACTAAATGGTCATTTGAAGTGTTCTCGTGTATTTATGAAATACTAGAGAATTGTTTACAGAAATAAAGACTCCTTATAAAGGAGTGTTTGGACTCAAACTTCGTAAGTGATATTGAGTATAGGCTGTCAATAATAAATTCATATTAAGATTCTTTAAGTTAGAAATGTTCCAAATGAAAGACCGTGCCTGATTCAACGAACAAAGGTTAAGTACATCACCTTGAATAACGCCGTAATAAAAAAAATAATGTATACAGAAATATAAGCGCACAAATTTATAGCTGAGCTGATTCCAAATGTTGGGAATCTTATAGTGTTGTTATATGATAACAATGTCGCAATATAGTTTGCAACAGAACTTATAACTCACAAGAAGTCGAGAAACATACTCCAAATTGTTCCACACAATTCTAACGACCCACCATTTTTGACGGTTTAAATCGATAATAAACCACACATGTCTGATTCAAACCATTCAAAACGGAAGATTGTTAATGGGGTAAATAAGAAAACAAGATAAAAAGAAGGAAAACAAAATAAAGAATCTCACAGTGGAATGATAAAATATAATAATAAACAATTCGTGGAGCTGTTTTTTACACATAATATTTGATTACACTTTTATAATTCAAATCAGATATATACATACGTCAGAAATAAAAAATAATGCAACGGAACACAGAATGTAGTGGAAAATAATAATAAATAGCAATAATATACTGAATCTTCGTCTTCATCCTCTAGAACATAGTCTTCAATACACTGAAAAGCTCAGACTGACCCGAGCGTATTAAAAAGACAAAACACTCGAGCCGGAACTAAAAGATCTTATGTAAGTAAAATCAAAATAAGTAAAATAGAAAATTGTGCAATGGTTTCAGGGATGTTACGGGATTTCCGTCTCCTATCATGTGTACAACGTGGATATAATTATTTTCAAATAATACAAAATACCATCTTAATCATTTTAATTAAAATAAATCCGAAGTTTAAATCGACTTAACCCTCAAATAATTCAATTCCAATAAAAATCCAACTTAAAGAAAATTATATGGGTATATGTCATTTCAACCAGTATCCAAAATCAAATTTTCAAAATTAATGAAAATCCCTTTGGTTTATCATTTCAACCCGTAACGATTTTCATTAATCTATTTGATCGTTCGGGTATGTATCATTTCAACCCATAGGGATAACAGAGATATAAACATAATTAACATTCAATCATCCAAAATGTCAACAAATAACATCTATGCAATCATCCAAATATCAATAATTGAACATATAGCACAATCATCATCGAAATCAACTAATAACTAACTACAATTTATTGGTTATCAATGACAAGTATTGAACTGGCAATTTAAATTTCTATATTAAATTAAATGACCATCAAATTCAATAAAATTCAGATTTAATTGGAATGACAATTTAAAATATACCAAACAACAACCAATCAATTTCTAATCACATCACAAATTAAATTTAACTGACACAAGATAATTTAGTGTTCGTGAGTGGGTTAAAATACTCACCTTTGATTTGTCGACGATTTTAAAGTCCACAAATAGTCCAAAATTCAACAGTCCCTATTGAGATTAGTCCCACATCGGACAATTTAAAATATAGAATCATTCATAAATACTAAGAGACCTCCATTCATATTACCAATCGGTTTTGTGATAATACGTGGTTCTCTAACATCGTATGGGAGCGGGTTTAATTATGTCACGCGTCACCCTCAATGAATGTCCACGTGTTTGGCTGATGATACGCCACATGCGTAGGGGCGTGCTGAGACTAGTCCCACATCAGACAATTTACAATATAAATCATGCATAAATACTAAGAGACCTCCCTTTACATCAACCAATTGGTTTTGTGATAATATGTGGTTCTCTAACATGGTATCAGAGCGGATTTAATTGTGTCACACGTCACTCTCAATGAATCTCCACATGTTTGGCTGATGATATGCCACATGCGATGGGGCCTATTGAGATTAGCCCCACATCAGACAATTTACAATATAAAATCATGCATAAATACTAAGAGACCTCCGTTCACATCACCAATTATTTTGTGATAATATGTGGTTCTCTAACAGTCTCAAAATCCGTCAAAAAAGTTCCATAATGTCAAAATTTCGATACGATCCCTGTAACAACCCGCATATTTTGCGATTATATATTTAAACATTTTATTTAAATATAGCATCATTAGTCGGATTAAAGTTTGAAATGCTACTTTTTGCAAACAGTCGAATTAGGACTCGAGACCACTTCCATTGAGTCCAAAATGCCGTTTGTGACCTTTTTGAGTATAAACATCGATATGTTTGGAGTTGATCAAAATTTTGATGCTTTTACTTAGGTGTTTGGGTTTCAACCCAATAACCTAACATAAGACTCTAGCTCCACACCCTCTCCTCTTTATTAATTCTCGTTTCCTAACACTTCAAGCTTTAGTAAAAATGGAGGAAATGATTGGAAACTGAAATTCCTAAGCCCTAGTTTTCTTTGCAAATTAAAGTTCTAGCTCCAAAATCCAAGTGAAGCTTAGGTAAGCATCCTCTTCATCTTCTCTGTCTCAATTCCTCTTCAATTTTCAAGAATTCCTATAACCTAACTTAGGAAAAACTTCATCTTTGTTAGTAGATTGAAGATTCTAGAGGTGTAGTGAAGAGGAATTGTTCTTGCCTTGTTTTAAAAGCTTCTCCTTCATTGTTTTTGGGTTTAAAGGTGAGTTTTTGAACTCAATCTATGTATATATTTTGGATAGTAGTTAGGAAGTGATTCCTAACATCCATTCCTTGTCCATTCGCGTTTGGATTGAATTGGTTATATGAATATTCAATTTTTGGTGTTTTGAAGTTAAATCTTTAAAAATCCTAGCTTTGATGTTTGATCATGCTTTTGGTGGCGTATCGAAGAGCCTATAGGGCTGGGTTGCCGATTGCCGTAAACCCCCAGAGCCCATCGCTCGTCCGATCGTAAATTGTTTGGGTTTTTGCCCTTGCAAGGCTAGGCTGAAAATACTGGAATTTCCAGTTCAGTCAACTGAACCAGGAGGTCAGTCGAATAAACCAGAACCTAGGAATTTTCCTGGGCCAGTATCAGTCGACTGACCACTCTAGGTCAGTCGACTGAGTCTGGAAACCGAAAGTTTTCAGGCATGGTTCAGTCGACTGACTACTCTGGTTCAATCGATTGAACCTGGAAACAGAAAGTTTTCAAGAATTGTGTCAGTCGACTAACCACCCATGTCTAGTCGACTGAGTCTGTTGTCTCTGCCTATTTTGCCTTTTGTGTTTGAATTTCCAATTTTTAATCGATTCTTGTTTCTCCGATTTGTTGTTATCACCTTCGTTGACTTTGATAACTTCTTTTTTGGAATTTTTGGGTAATATCCATTTTGATGGATTTGGTATTGATCTCTTTGGATTTAATTCATGTCTTTGAATGTGAATTTTTGGTGATTGATTGTTTTTACAATCAATTTTGTGATTTGTCACTTTGTAATACAAAGGTTTCTATACTAATAGTAAGTATTAAAACTCTTTCCCAAATATGATTTCAACTCTATTTTTAATACAAAGCTTGTTTATAAAACCGTTTTCCAATCTATTAGTATACACAAACCTTTATCTCATTCATTTGAGAAATCTAATTAAACGACTTAGTAAAACTAGTGGTATGAAACGATTGTGTTTACTTCGTCGGTTAATTTTTGGACTTTTTCGATTGATACTCTTGTGACAATTTTTGAGTGGAGATCTATAATTTGTTTGTAAATATTTAAGTTAAGCCAGTGGTTATGGGACATGAAGCTAAACTCATTTATTTACTAGGTTAGTGTAATTCACACTTTTTATTGATCAATGATGATCATTTTGTGATTTGGACTAGCGATATGCTATGTCTCTTTGTCCATGTAGGGGACTATACCTCGTTTTATTGAGTTTCATCTCATTTCTTTTATAGGCTAACGACCTATGGGTTCTTGGAGTTTCGACTCATTTTTATGGGTTAGCGAGCCATGTTCTTTTATGGAGTTTGGTTCATCTAGCGTACTGTTATCAAACTACGTCGTTGTTTCGAATTATTCGGGCATACCGTTAATGTACTACGTCGTATGGTGTTTTTGGTTCATAAGGCGTACTGTTATTATACTACATCGTTGTTCCGAATTATTTGAGTGTTAGGCTCCTCGAGCATACCGTTATTGTACTACGCTGTTGCACCGGCTCTATGGTTAGCGACCATGGGTTAACGACCCATTTGTGATGCATGTGTTGGTGAGTTTTCATACTCCCATTTATGATAGGCCTCCCCCTTTTGTGATTTCTGGATTTGTAATTGATGATTTCTAGAATTTGTGTTTGACCAAGTTTTGAGATTGGCATTGATATGTTGTCAATATTTGTGGTTTGATGAATAAAATAAAGAATATGACATTCTTTTTGCTGTTATGAGATTCTTGAGATATTGTATGATTTTTGTTGTTGTTAAATGTATACTTTTCATAGTATGGAATTATTGTTATCATACATTTTATCAAATCTTTTATTCTATCTCATTTTATCTGATATTTATAGCTAGACTGATCCGTTTATTATTTTCTTATTAAATAATACTCGGGTCAGACCGAGATGTTACAGGTGCTTCTGCTTGACTCCTTATCTGGGGTCATCTTCTGACTTTTGTCTAGCTACATTAGATTGGTAGTTTTTGTTGTTATACATTTGAGATAGAGACTCCTTGATGTACACATATTCTTTTGTTTAGCACTTGTATCTATTCTTTTATGATATTGTGGATTTTGTTGACCACTACTCTGATGTACACTTTTGTGTGTTATATTCATATCTATTTCCGCCTATGAGATATGAACATCTGTGAATGATTTATGTTAAGCTTATTTCTATATTTGTTTTCGAAGACTACATAGCCATTGTGTAGTAGCTTTGAGTTTGTATCCGTGTGTCGGATTTCCTCTTGAAATTAAATGTGTTACATTCTATCTGACATATCAGTGCTCGCACAAAGCAATTACAAGGATGGTCGCTCCTCAATAGCCTTATTCTTCGTGCTAGTTGACGGCATTACTCCGTAGTGTCCTTGGCTAGCGTGAGTATAGAGGTGGGGCGTCACAGCATGGTATCAAAGCCAAACTTCGGAACAATGTAGGATAATCAAGCAAGTATCATTGTCCTAAATTCTTCTTAGGAGTCGTGCCTTAGGATTTTATTTGAGTCTTAAGACCCGTTCTATCCTATTTTCTTTGTGATGCCTTGTTTAATCAATCATGTTTTTTTGATATTCATTCTGAGAATAACCTTTTTCTTCTTCTTTCTTTCTTAAAAAGGAGAAATGATTAGATCTAACCGACCCAGCGTCGGTCAATCCAGTGCTGCTCCTCAGGAAGGAGTATTCATGTCTGCCTAGCAGCTTCAAGATCTTGTAAAGAATGCTCAAGCTGTCGGACCCATTCTTGAGCCTACTCATCCTAGATCTGGATTTGCACGCTTGTGTAGAGACTATACCGTTTTGGGTAGAAGGTCATTCATGGGTTCCGAAAGTGTTATAGAAATCCAAGCTTGGATTAAATCGTGCGATCACATCTTTTCTCACATGAATCTTATTGATTTACATCGAGTTCAAGTGGCTTCTAGCATGCTCCAAGAAAGAGCGTTAGATTGGTATGAGCTCTTGACTTCAGAGAATATCGAAGCGGATCTTACTTAGGAGCAATTCTGAGAAAGGTTCGAGTTGAAGTTTGTGCCAGAAGCTGAAAAAGTAACTTTGGCCTGGCGTTTTATTGACTTTGTTCAAGGTGAATCTTCTGTGACGGATTACGTCACATCTTTCGAATCTCTATCTAAATATGGGGTATATTAATACCCCATTGAAGAAAAATCAATAGTTTGTCTATGGGTTGAATAAGAACCTTAAAAAGCCTTTATTTTTGAAACTCGAAGTTTCTTTCGATCAGCTTATTGATATCTCTCTTCGACTTGAAGAGGTCCATAATGAAAGTGATATTGAAGTTGTGGGTGCCAAACAGGACTTCAACTATAACATGAAGAGGCCTATTAAGTTCAAAGGCCCCAATGTCAACAAGAAAAGGAAACAAGAAACTCCGGTAGCAAAGACTCCTACCTCTAGTCATGGACAATGCTACAATTGTGGTTTATGCTAATAGGTGCCCGAAACTTCTCTTTTGTCGTTATTGCAAAAGTTTGGGTCATCTTTTATCTACATGTCCCAAACTTCCAAGCAAGAGAGAGGGAAAGCTTAATGTTAGGAAAACGCCTAATATCACTTCTCCTGGTCAAGGTATTTCTCATTCAATCCTTGATGACATTTGTTTTTTGATTATCCTATTCGAGTTCTTGTTGATATGGTTTCATCTCATTATTATTATATCAAAAGAACTTGTTGATTCTTTTTCTTTAAATATTTTGGGCTTGATGACTTCACTGAGATTTGCTAATCCGATTGGTGGATCCATAACACTCAGTTTACTTTGTAAAAACGTTGAGATTATTTTATGCGATCATGCTTTCCGATCTGATTTGCATGTTATTTTCTACTTAGGTTTCGGAATTGATTTTTGTGAAAGGATTGACTTAATCATTATGAAGCCATATCCTATGTCCCGAGTGGACTATTCATCTTCGACATTTTCAATCTATTAAGTAGATTTCTATTTTTCTAAATGATTTCGATTCCAATTTGGTTGCACCATTTTATTTTGTAGACCCACTTGTCGAGGAAGATGTCGTTCTCCTCATTCAAGCATTTCGTGAATTTTCTGGTATCTCTGAGCTTCGTCTTAGGGATTATCACCTAAGCAAATCTATTTGAGTGGTGCTAAGGTCTTTTCAGTTCGACTTTGCCACCAGTTTTCATTAGCTATGAGTTGCGGACGATAGCGTTCCACTCGCCGCGTTCCGCACTCATTATGATTCTTATGAATGACACGTGATGTCATTTGAGTTGTACAGCTTATTTCCTCCATCTTATTAATCGAGTATTCGATGAATATTTCGATGAGACCATCCTTGTATTCATTGATTTTGGATGAAAACGACAACTTAAAATTTTGCAAATCTTTTTCATAAGATTTATTTATAAGTATAATTGGATTATGTTCTTAAAACAAGAAAAGACTATTCATAAAAATTTTAAGAGATATTTTTATCATATAGAAGATGATTTTGTGTTTTTTTGCCAATGAGTGTTTTAAGAATTCTGGTCGATGCGCTTAATCAACGTTATTGATAGGAATGTCCTAAACACTATGATGAGACAATAAGACACAGTAAATTGACTTGGAATAAGTAAATTTTTCTAGAAAGATGATTACATAAAGTTAATTATAATTTTGAAAGTTTTAGCTTTTCGGGAAAGAGGATCAAATAAAAGAACTCTTTTTCGATACTCCTATTCTTTTGATTCCCGAAGGGAACCAAGACTTCACTGTTTGTATCGATGCTAGTCATATTGGTTTGGGTGCCGATCTCTTGCGAAAGAGAACGTTCTATCATTTATGCTTCTATATAATTAAAGCCCATCGAGACTAGGTATGCCACTCATGATCTAGTGTTCGCGGCTATTGTTTTTGTTTTTATAGAATTGGCATCATTATTTTGAGAGAGAAATTTGTCCTCTACACCGATCCTAAATCTTCGGAGTATTTATTTTATCAAAAGGAACTTAATTTGCGTCAATCACGTTGGCTCGAGTTTCTTGCATCTTATGATCTTGATATTCTTTGTACTTTCGAAAAGAAAAATCGTGTTGCCAGTGCCCTTAATCGTAAACAACAAATGGTTGTTTCTTTGATGATGTCCAAATGGAATGATCTTTATGACAAGTTCACCTGACGTATTGTTATTGTACCACGTTGTTGTTTCAAATTATTCGAGTTTATAGTTCCTCGGGCATACCGTTATTTTACTACGTCATTGCACCGACTCGATTTTCTGTTATTCATGATGTTTTCCACGTCTCTTAACTACGGAAATGCCTTAGGGATTTCGATTTTATTCTTGAGCCTAGTGCTACTGAGTAAATTGAAGTTTCGCCTGATTTGACTTGTGAGCGAACACATCCAGACTTATTTTCTCATGCTCTTTATGGTTAATTGCTCATTTCAAAAAAAAATCTTTTGTGTTGATATGCGTTTATGGTTGTTACTCTTTATTTTCTTCTTAAGTATTGCGAGGACGCAATTTTTTGAAAAGGGTAGTCTGTAACAACCCGCATATTTTGCGATTGTATATTTAAATATTTTATTTAAATATAGCATAGTTAGTCGGATTAAAGTCCAAAATGCTACTTTTCACAAACAGTTGAATTAGGACCCGAGACTACTTCCATTGAGTCCAAAATGTCATTTGTGACCTTTTTGAGTATAAACATCGATATGTTTGGAGTTAATCAAAATTTTGATATTTTCACTTAGGGCTTTGGGTTTGGGTTTCAGCCCAATAACCTAACATAAGACTCTAGCTCCAACCCCTCTCCTCTTCATTCATTCTCGTTTACTAATACTTCAGGCTTTAGTAAAAATGGGGGAAAAGATTGGGAATTGAAATTCCTAAGCGCTAGTTTTCTTTGCAAATTCAAATTCTAGCTCCTAAATCCAAGATAAGCTTAGGTAAGCATCCTCTTCATCTTCTCCATCTCAATCCCTCTTCAATTTTCAGAAATTCCTATAACCTAACTTAGGAAAAACTTTATCTTTGTTAATAGATTGAAGATTCTAGAGGTGTAGTGAAGAGGAATTGTTCTTGCCTTGTTTTAAAAGCTTCTCCTTCATTGTTTTTGGGTTTAAAGGTGAGTTTTTGAACTCACGTCTATGTCTATATTTTTGATAGTAATTAGGAAGTGATTCTTAACATCCATTCCTTGTTCATTTGCATTTGGATTGAATTGGTTTTATGAATATTCCAACTTTTGGTGTTTTGAAGTTAAACCTTTAAAAATCCTAGCTTTGATGTTTGATCATGCTTTTGGTGGCGTATCGAAGAGCCTATCGGGATGGGTTGCCGATTGGCGTAAACCCCTAGTGCCCATCGCTCGTCCGATCGCAAATTGTTTGGGTTTTTGCCCTTGCAAGGGCTAGGCTGAAAATACTGGAGTTTCCAGTTCAGTCGACTGAACCATGAGGTCATTCGACTGAACCAGAACCCAGGAATTTTCCTCGGCCAGTGTCAATCGACTGGCCACTCTGAGTCAGTCGACTGAGCCTGGAAACCAACATGTTTCAGTCGACTGACTACTCTGGTTCAGTCGATTGAACCTGGAAACAGAAAGTTTTCAGGAATTGTGTCAATCGACTGACCACCCAGGTCCAGTTGACTGAATCTGTTGTCTTTGCCTATTTTGCCTTTTGTGTTTGAATTTCCAATTTTTAATCGATTCTTGTTTCTCCAATTTATTGTTATCACCTTCGTTGACTTTGATGACTTCTTTTTCAGGATTTTTAGGGAATATCCATTTTGATGGATTTGGTATCGATTTCTTTGGATTTAATTCACATCTTCGAATGTGAATTTTTGGTGATTGATTGTTTTTACAATCAATTTTGTGATTTGTCACTTTAAAATACAAAATTTTCTATACTAATAGTAAATATTCAAACTCTTTCTCAAATATGATTTCAACTCTATTTTTAATACAAAGCTTGTTTATAAAACCGTTTTCCAATCTATTAGTATACACAAAGCTTTACCTCATTCGTTTGAGAAATCTAATTAAACGGCTTAGTAAAACTAGTGGCATGAAACGCTTGCGTTTGCTTCGTCCGTTAATTTTTGGACTTGTTCGATTGAAACTCTTGTGACGATTTTTGAGTGGAGATCTACAATTTGTTTGTAAATATTTAAGTTAAGCCAGTGGTTATGGGACATGAAGCTAAACTCATTTATTTACTAGCTTAGTGTAATTCACACTTTTTGTTGATCAATGATGATCATTTTGTGATTTAGACTAGCGATATGCTAACTATACCTCGTTTTATTGAGTTTCGTCTCATTTCTTTTATAGGCTAACGACCTATGGGTTCTTGGAGTTTCGACTCATTTTCGTGGGCTAGCGACCCATGTTCTTTTATAGAGTTTGGTTCATCGGGCGTACTGTTATTACACTACGTCGTTGTTCCGAATTATTTTGGGCATACCGTTAATGTACTACATCGTATGGTGTTTCTGATTCATCGGGCGTACTGTTATTATACTACGTCGTTGTTTCGAATTATTTGAGTTTCAAGCTCCTTGGGCGTACCGTTATTGTACTACGCAGTTGCACCGGCTCTATGGTTAGCGACCATGGGTTAGTGACCCTTTTTAGATGCACATGTTGGTGAGTTTTCATACTTCCGTTTACGATAGGCCTCCCCCTTTTTTGATTTCTAGATTTCTAATTGATGATTTCTAGAATTTGTATTTCACCAAGTTTTGAGATTGGCGTTGATATGTTGTCAATATTTGTGTTTTGGTGAATAAAATAAAGAATATGACATTCTTTTTGCTGTTATGAGATTCTTGAGATATTGTATGATTTTTGTTGTTGTTAAATGTATACTTTTCATAGTATGCCATTATCGTTAACATACGTTTTATCAAATCTCTTATTTTATCTGATATTTATAGCTAGATTGATCCATTTATTATTTTCTTATTAAATAATACTCGGGTCAGATACGGGTGCTTCTGCTTAACTCCTTATCTTGGGCCACCTTTTGACTTTTGTCTAGCTACATTAGATTGGTAGTTTTTGTTGTTATACATTTGAGATAGAGAAACCTTGATGTATACATATTCTTTTGTTTAGCACTTGTATCTTTTCTTTTGTAATATTGTGGATCTTGTTAACCACTACTCTAATGTACACTTTTGTGTGTTATATTCATATCTATTTCCGCCTATGAGATATGAACATCTCTGACTGATTTATGTTATGTTTATTTCTTTATTTGTTTTCGAAGACTACATAGCCACTATGTAGTAGCTTTGAGTTTGCATCGGTGTGTCGGATTTCCTCTTAAACTTAAATGCGTGACATTCTATCTGACATATCGGTGCTCGCACAAAGCAATTACACGGATGGTTGCTCCTCAACAGCCTTATTCTTCGTGCTAGTTGACGGCATTACTCCGTAGTTTCCTTGGCTAGCGTGAGTATAGAGGTGGGGCGTCACAATTCCAGTAACGAACCGTGTGAGAATCTGAGCTCGTATTAGAAAGTTACGATAGTTAGAACGTTTGAAAATTTTAATTTAAATAAAACAAGAGCAAGGGAAAACACGTAATTTACCTTCCTTCCTCAAACACATTTTCGACTGTATCAAACTTTAACCACGAAAACAACCCAGCCGCCATCATTTGCTCGACCACGCAGCCACCACGGCCAGCAGCGACCACCAATATCAACTCAAAACGATGCGCCAACCTCGCCTGAACCCCCAACGACCTTTGCGAATTCCCTCGAATCACCACCGTCCCCGGAACGAGCAGTCGTCACCGTATAATTTAAACACTTAATCGAATTATCTAGTCACATCCAACCATCCAATTGCCGTCCAAATTGCACAGATGAACTCCCCACGCGAATTTCCATAATCCTGTACCCTCGAATTGATGGTCATTTGACGATGATCAGCCACTACAATGAATGGCGAAGAATGGTTTGGCTAATTCTAAACACATCAAAATTCGATTGAAAAAACAAACAGTAGATCTAGATTGCACTCATCGAGAGCTTTCCAACGAAAAAACAAACAGTAGATCTAGATTGCACTTGTCGAGAGCTTTCCAACGATGCATAATTTGCTATGATTAGGAGAGTTTGAATTTTGGAATTGATTTGGAAATTGAATTTAGGATTTGTAATTAAAATTTTGTTTTTGCTATTGGAGGAAAGGAACAGACAGATATAATTGTATGTATAGAATAATTGAATGGCTGGTTGGGTTTGAGAAACAAAATATAATTATATGGACATGGCCCGATAAGAAAGAATGAACACATGTCGAATTGGTCTCAAACGACAATAACGACCCGAAAAGTCTGTTCTACCTCCATGACGAAAGTAGATCATCCTATATATATATGTGTGTGTGTGTGTGTGTGTGTGTCAAAATAGATGGTTTTGATATTTTTAAACTCAATGGAATAGGTTTCAAGTTCTAATTCCATTGTATGTAGAAGTTAGCTATTAAATTCAGCTTGTTTAAAATTGATTTCATTAAATTGATTTCTATGCGTTTCAAGCCCGCACGATCAAACGACAAGTCTGATCGCTATGAAACTTGAATTCCTACAATAATTTACTGTTACAGATCCGATGAAACTAGTTTCGTCGAAATCCGAGACAGTGGCCAAATGGCTATGTTCACATTAATTAAATAAATTGTTGTTAAATTAGTTAAATCACCTTTCAAATTTAAAGTAAATTTATGAACAATTTTCATCTTTAATTATTACATATAAATTTATAATCATTTAAAATGAATTTCCATGTCCAATTCAATATTAATATTGCGTAAATTAAATTGTTCAGTTTCAAATGTAGTAAATTCATCAATTATAATTTAAATTCAAATAAATTCATTTATATTGGTTTCACTCTTACTATTGAATCAACTATTATCTTATGAATACAATTACATCAGTTTACATTTCATTACCTCAATCTTCTACAATCACCATCTTACTTCATATTAACTGCAATATTTAATTAGATTTAAATTTATTGATTTCTAAATTAATTTATGTTAATTATAATTTAATCTCGATCGAATTCCTTTATTTGGCTCTACATTCTTATTACTTAATCATTCGATACCATATATATTCATTAAACACTAGTTTACATTTTAATTACATTCATTATCCTACAAGTAACATCTTTTACCATATAAATTGCATTATTTCAATTGTATAACATTTTTATCGATTTCTAAATTAATTTAAATGAACTAAATAACAAACGGTAATTAAAGCAATATCATACATTAGTGAATCAAACACATTTCCAAGCCTAATGTTTACGTACAAAACCCAATAAATTATTTTTCTAATAAATTGATTACCAAATTAATAATAAATCTGTTTAAATCAATTACATACACTCTCACCATCAAATTCATCATTTAATTTATTTCATTATTTACCATTGTAACCAATTCAACTTACAATTTATTTCAATTGATTAAAATTACATTAAATAGTTATCAATAGCATTCAAACAACATCACTGATTTCATATCCAATATTAGCCAATTCTAATTGATCACATATGATTTCAACATTCAAAATGTTTCCTTATTTACATTTTATAACCAATTATAACTTTACAATCACTTCAATTAATTGGAATTACATTAAAATAGTTAGCAATTACCTTAAATTAACATTACTAACATTACATTCTAGTTATTACTCTCATTAATATATCACAATTTTTTTTTTCAATATTCAATTCTAAAATCTTATTTAATTAATATTTTATTTATCGAAAAAATACGGGTCGTTACACTCTCCCCCACTCTAAACTTTTTGTCCTCAAAAAGGAAAAAGGAAGAATTGAGAAATTAATATATTTTATTCAAGGTATTTAATTTATAAACAATTAATTTACATAAGTAAGTATTTTAAATAAAATATACTAATTATTCATAATTAAATCTTCGTATTCAAGTAAATAAAAGTTTGAAAATATCTCATTTTCACAAAATTTTCTAAGTAAAAAAAATCCATAGAAAACTTCGGCAGAGTCTGCTTTGTACGGAGAGGTTTGAAAAACAATAATAACATCAATAATAACCATATGTGTATATATATATATATATATCATATTTTAAAATAAATATCCCAAACCATGGAAAAACGATATAGTATCGCTAGAAAACCATAATCCGAAAACGTACCTATTGTCGGGCAAACAACGCTTATGTATGAAACCAAAAGCAGTGGCTATTGCTTCCATAAACCTGCATTTCACTTATATAATCCAAAATAATAAGAATTATGTATAAGAAAGAATTTAAGTTGTTTCAATTTGCAACAAAAGAAAATCAATATAAACATTATCAAACAAACAATACAACCATTTATGCAACCAAAGAAATCAACCATCCATCCATAACAACCAAAACCAATGGTTTGTTTAGTTCAGAAACCTTTAATCGTGCAAGGTGATAAGTAAACTATCAAGTGTACCCTACGCTCAACAGCCTTGGATAATTACTTAATAGACTATCCATACAACCTTACACAATTAGAAGTATCCTTTCCAAACATCTCCTAAGCCAAAACAACCAATAATTTCAACACATTATTTAAGTTTATTCAATCAGTTTCTTTTCACATCATTATTTACCTTCTATTTATTTTCATTCATTCATACAATGTCTTTTTCTTTCTTTCATGTACTTACATAAATTATTTTACATTCAATATCTAATATAATCAATGAATTCATTATTAAAGGATTACATACATTTTATCACAGTTTATTTCACATCATTAACTTACGTTTATAACATTTCTTGTATACCAAAATTATTATTTATAGATATAATTCTATTGAACACCTCCATTACTTAAGTTTTACTTGTATAATATTCCATTACATATTCTATTAACATTTCAACATATTAAACATTTCTAGTAAGTTATATATATTTTAGGAATGTAATTGAATGTTACACAAGTTTTTTTTTTTTAGTATTCGCCCTTGAAGAGAAAAGAAATATTTTAATATATCTAAAAATTCAATTAAAACATTTAACATCATTCACTTAGTAAGAATATAAGATATATTTAAAACATCTTCATGGCATTATGCAAGAATTTTTCAAAACGTTTAAACAGTGTTAGAAGTTTATATCAAAACATAATGATAAGCTTTTATTAGACTCATTTTTTTAAAATAAGTATAACCTTAGATTATCAAACTGAAACTAATAGTACACTCAAATCTTACATTAAACATCCAAATCAAAGTATAAAATTTTATATCTTCATAATTAATTATGCACACTTGTTTAAAATGAATATTCAAATCATGGAAAAACATTTATTATGGTTTAATACAAAAATTTAAATAGTGAATAGACCTATAATTTTCTATTAGTGCTTCGAAATCAAGTAAATATTTCGAACCATAGTTCCAAAATAGAGATTTAATGTAACAACCCACATATTTTACGATTATATATTTAAATATTTTATTTAAATATTGCATCGTTAGTTGAATTTAAAGTCCGAAAAGTGACTTTTTGTAAACAGTCGAATCCAGACTCGAGACCATGTAACGACCCGTAAATTTAGATAATTAAAAATTGTTAGTTTAATAAGGTTTTATGATTTAATGTTGGAAGAAAATAAAATTTTAAGATTTATAATGAAATATTAACTAAAATGAAATGTAACAATGTTAATTAAAGTCAATCATTAACAATTTGGATGAAATTCCAATTGATTGAAAAGGTTTAAATGTTATACTTGGCTATAAATTGAAAATATAAAACCAAATGTTAATATTGAATTAATTAATGAAATAGTATACTTAATGGTAATTTAATAAAACTAGTGTTATAAAGCAATTGTAAGATTTGTTGTGAATAATAAATCTATAAATGTGATTATAAGTCAATGGTGATAATTATTAAATGTTATCTATTTATTTAGGCTATTAAATTAAATTGGAAATCAATCGCAATAAATCTAATTAAATATTACGTTAATGTAAATTAAGGTAGTAATTGGAAATAATGGTTATTTTATTCATATTATGACAATTGGTTGAATAAAAAGAATGGAAATCAAGATTTATCACTTTATTGGAATTTAAATTATAATAATTGGATTAATTGCAATTAAATGAAATTGAATATTACGTTAATGGGAATTAAGATGGAAATTGGAGAACATTGGTGTACTAAGATATAAACCAATTTAATTATGCCCGTAAGATGATAATTGATGGAATAACAAGATGGAAGTCAAATCAAATGGATTTATTTGGAAGTTAATTTATAATTTCTGAATTTACTGAAATTGAAATTAAACACTGTAATTGGTAAATTAATTAACTTTAAATTGATATCTAAATTTGTTTAAATTATTGTAATTGTTTAAGAAATCAAAAATGATAAAAAAAAATTAATTTTAGAATTGAAATTGGAAATTTGATTTAATTAATTTAATGTTAATTTATTCAATTAACCTGTAATATAGCCATTCTGGCAACTGTCTCGGATTTCGACGAAACAAGTTTCATCGGATCCGTAATAGTGAATTATTGTAGGATTTCAAGTTGCATGGCAATTGGACTTTTCGTTTGGTCGTACGGGCTCGAAACGCCTAGAAATCAATTTGAAATAAGCTGATTTTTTAGTTAACTTCTCCATACGATGGAATTAGGACTTGAAAAATGTTCCATTGAGTTTAAAACTATCCAAAACATCTATTTTGATATATAGGATTACCCATTTTCATTTCGAGAACGAAACGGGCTTTTCGGGTCATTCATCGTTTATCGTTCAATAAAATCTTGTCCGTTCTTTCTATTTTCAGCTCTGTCTATAAATAACCTGTTATGAACCCTAGTTCTCATTTTCTTATTATCTATAAGTTCAGTTCTCTCTATCTCCTCCTTTCCAATGGCAGAACATATCAAAAATTCCAAACCCTCAATTCAATTTCAAATTCAATTCCAAAATCAAACTTCTCCAAACACTGACTTATTATTTACCGTTTCGAAGCTCTCGATGAGCATAAGTCAAAGCTACTGTTCATTTTTTGATTCAAATCACCGAGTGATCAGAAATGGACGATGAAGCTCGGTCGTCCATTGCTAGGGTTTTCTAGTGGACGGTGGATCTTCAACTTGATGTCGATCAGATGGCAGGGTCTGGTGGAGAGTGTTGAGACAAGTCGAACGGTGGGTTTAGTTGGGTCGCAGGTGGACGTAATTCGCCATAAGCGGCATCTATATGAAGCGCGGCGATGTTGGTGCTTGGGGCGCCGCGCTTCACGGCGAGAGGAGGAGGCATGCGCCTCGCGTTAGGGAGAGTTTTGGTGTTGGCCGATTATCATTTAGGGCTTTGGATGAACGGCAGTAGACGGCGACCATTTTCGTTCGTGAACAGTAGCGGGTTAGGGTTCTAGGTAGTGCATGCGAGTGAGAAATAAAGGGCTGTGATGTGGCATGTTGAGTATAGTTTTCTTTTATTTATTCATTTATTTATATTTCTAATTCTTATTGTTCTAATCAACATAACTTTTACATACGAGGTCCGTTTCACGGGCGGTTTTCTCTTCTAAGATCGTATCGAAATTCCGGACCTTTTGACATTTGTTTGGACGAATTCTGAGAGTGTTCAATTTTGGGCTCTATTTTGGATTTTAATTCGATTTAAAATCGAAGTTGAGTGTTTTGACCCACTCACAACTCCTAAATTTCTTATGTTAGTTAAATTAAATTTATGATGTGATTTGAAATTTATTGATCGATGTTTGGTATATTTAAAATGCCATTCTAGTTAAATTTGACTTTTATTGCATTTAATCATCATTTAATTTAATATTGAATTTAATACCTGTTATTAATTATCAGTTATCTATTGATGTTTATGAATTGGTTTAGATGATGATTATGATGAATGTTTGATTGTTGATATTGGATGACTGGATGTTGTATTTTATGTTGTTATAACTGCAAATTCCCTATGGGTTGAAATGATACATACCCGACCGTTCTATAGATTAAGGAAAAGTCGTTATGGGTTGAAATGATAGACTCCAGCGGTTTTATGGATTTTTAATATTAAATCAGGATTGCGGATTGAAATGATATACATCCGTAAATATAAAATAATCGCGGATTGAAATGATAATATCTGTATCACTTGACCCTAGGGTAGAGAATTATATATGGATACCGGATTGGTTAAATTAATTAATTTTAAATCCAATATTTTTGAATTCAGTTAAATGATATTTTGATAGAAAGGTCGATTTATGTAAATTGAATTATTATTGGAATTCAAGATTTTACGTTAAACTAGAATTGATTTAAAGAAATTGCTCTAAAAGGATTAACTAGAATTTTAAGTTGAATTCGAAATATAAATGGAATTTATCGGAATTTAGTTACCGAAATTATTTGAAATATAACTTTGAAATATATGGAAATTTGAGCAATGTAAATTGATGTTTCGAACATGGATTGAAAATGATATAGGATTTAATAGTTTATATAAAATTTGAATTGAAAGATTTTGGAATTGGGTTTTTTGATTTGGAAATTGAAATGGTTCAAATGTGTTGAAATAAAATAAATATCTTAAATTGACATTGAATCCAAATTCATATTTAAGACAAGCTGTTTAAAAGATATTATTTAAAAATTTCTAATTATTAAGGTTTTCAAATTTATTAAACTATTTTAACCTATATTAACTAAATTAAATCATTTAAACCTATTTTAAACCATTTAACTTATTTTAGATCTAATTAATATATTTTTAAAGCTATTTAATCTTTGTTAATTATATTTAGTCTGTTTTAAATATATTTAGCTATCTTAAATCAATTTAACAGGATCTCTAATGTATAATTAAACTATTTTAGACTATTTAAACTATTTATAACTATCTAAACCATCTTTCTAAATTTCAAACTAAATAAAGTAGATTGTTTGTATTATAAATCCTCAATTTTAAAGTGAATATGGTCAAATGATATTATACCCTAAGATGGGATTTAATTTGCATATTTGATTTGAATATGAAGTTTTGAAATGAGGGATTTTAACTATTTTGAAAAATATGATATTTGAAAGTAATTATAATTTCGAAAGTGATATGGTTTGAATTGAATATGATATTTTGATACCAATTATGAAATGGTTTTGAAAATGTAAAAGAACCATCCGGTGTGTAATAAGCGTTTGGTTGTTAAAGAGACCGGGATCAGATATTATCATACTCTCTGCCAATATGGAAAACCACTTTAACAACTGTGTACGTGGAGATTCCAGAAATGAAGTAGGATGGTTTGACGAATGATTTCTGTATGAGGTATGACATGACCCTGACTCCTGTGAGTCAACTTAGATGTGACTAAAATAGGAGCTATACTGGGCCAAGTGAGTTCATTCCTCCGATCCGACACATTTCTTCAAATATATTCTGACCTTGTGATTGATTTGGTGGCCAACCTTGATTTTGATTTGGAAGTGTGTTCCAAGGTGGGTGGTAGTAGCTGTTATGCTTTACCACTAGTCCGGAAGTGCAATTGGTATATCTACCCTGATTTTGCCTCGAGTGCCGTGTTCACATGCCCTAGAGCGCCTTCTATGAGATTGTTTTATACCATACCTATGGGGTGCCCTTTGGGTAAACCTCACGGAGGAGCCTATGATACTGTATAGACGATGGGAACATATAAAATGTATTAAGGGGGATATGAGTAATGCCTTAATGCTATTTTAATATTTTTACTTTATTACAGACATATTATAATAGCGTATTGTACAACATAGTATATAGTTTAACGGATCCTTAAGAGATGTGAATCCTAAACATCTCTTAAGTTATTGGACTCACGTTAGACACTGGATAGGAGATGTCAAACCCCGTAAACATCTCTGACGCCGTCGTACTCATATTTACAGTTGATTTAACATACATAAGATCTTTTAGTTCTGACTTGAGTGTTTTGTCTTTTAAATTCGCTCAGGTAAGCTTGAGCATTTTAGGGTTGAAGACCTTATTTTTGAAGGATGAAAATGAAGATTTGTTCTATTATTATTTGATACGTATTTCACTGCATCATGTTGTTCCACTGCATTTATTTATTTATTCTAATCTGTAACTCTAATTCTGTATTGTATTAGTATAATCAAATTTATTTGATTATTATATTTTGTCATTCCACTACGAGATCCTGTATTTGTTTTATTTCTTTCTCTTTTCCTTATTTACCTCATAGCAATCTGCCTTTTAGAATGGTTTGAGTCTGGCATGTATGCCTGCTTAAAATGTCCAAAAAGGATGGTCTTTACAAACCACTTCCATTGAGTTTAAAACGACGTTTACAACTTGTTTAAGTATAAACATCGATATGTTTGGAGCTGTTTAGGATTTTGGTATTTTCATTTGGGCTTTAGGTTGTGTTCTAGCCCATTAACTCAATAAGATAACCCAAACTCTTGTACCAAATAACCTAACTCCTCTTCCCTTCATTCATTCTACTCATAATAATTCCTAACACTCAAGCTAAATGAAAAATAGGGGAAGGAGAGGAGATTAGAAATTCCTCGGTCCTAGTTCTCCTAGAAAATTCAAATTCAAGTTTCAAAATCAAGGAGAAGCTTAAGTAAGCATATTCTTTGTCTTCTCCATCTCAATTCCTCTTCAATTCTTGACTTTTCCTATAACCTAACTTAGGAAAAACTTTGCATTTGTTAATAGATTGAAGATTCTACAGGTGTAGTGAAGAGGAATTGGTCTTCCTTTTTTTAGAACTTCTCATTCGTTGTTTTAAAGTTTAAAGGTGATTTCTTGAACTCACATCTATGTCTATAGCTTTCATTGTTGTTAGGTATGAATTCCTAACATCTGTTTTATGTTCAATTGCTTTTGATTTGAATTGGTTTTATGAATTTTTCAATTTTGGTTTTGAAGTCAAAATTTATGAAAATCTTACTATGGATGTTTGGACATGTTATTTGTGGTGTATCGAAGAGCCTATAGGGTTAGGTTGTCTCTTGGCATAAATCCCTAGGATCCATTGTTTGTTCAATCGCTCCCAAGTTCATTTAGCCATCAATGGCCTAAGCAAATTTTTACCCTGCACAGGCAGCTGGACGTCTGGTTGAAAAATCCAGACGTTTGGTTGGGGCTCCTGAGAAAAGAGGAAATGATAAAAAATAAAATGGTAGAGCCCATGACTAAACGTCTGGTTAAACCCAACCAGATGTCTGGGAGGCTTCAGGAAATAAAAAGAAAAAGGAGAAAAAAAAATATAAATTTGCAGAACCCAGGGTTAGATGTCTAGTTAAACCGGTCAGACGTCTGGTTCGGTTATTTTTTGCCAGTTTGCCTACTTTTGCCTGGATTTCCAATTTTTATCGATCTTTGTCAAACCAAATAATTATTGTCAATCAATATCGACTTTGATGATTTTTTTTGGATTTTTGGTGTTTCCATTTGATGGATTTGTTATCGATTTTCATGGTTTTAATTCACGTCGTCGAATGTGGATTTTTGGCGATAGATTGAATTTACAATCGTTTCTATGATTTATCACTTTAAAATACAAATGTTTTTGTACCAGTAGTAAATACTCAAACTCTTTCACAAAAATGATTTCAACATTAATTTTAGTACAAAGCTCTTTTTTAAAACCATTTTCCAATATATTAGTATATACAAACCTTTACCTCATTCATACGAGAAATCCATTAAATGACATAGCAAAACAAGTGGTATGAAACGTTTGCGTTCACTTCGTCGGTTAATTCTTGGACTTGTTCGATTGAAATCTCGTGACAATTTTCGAATGGAAATCTACAACATGTTCGTAAATATTTAAGTTAAGCTAGTGGTTATAGGACATAAAGCTAAACTCAATTACTTACTTGCTTAGTGTAATTTACACTTATTAGTCAACGATGATCATTTTGTGGTTTAGACTAGCGATATGCGATGTCTCTTTGTCTGCAATGGGGGACTATACCCTGTTAGGAGGAGCTTCAGCTCATAGTCCGCAAAGGGGGACTATACCCTGTTTGGAGTAGCTTCGGGTCATAGTCTACAAAAGGGGACTATACCTTGTTAGGAGGAGATTCGGCTCATTTTTATGGGTTAGCTACCCATGGATTGTGTCCCGTTTATGATACACGTGTTGGTGAGTTTTCTTGTTCCCGTTTATGATAGGCCTCCCCCATTTTATTGTGATTTTTGGATTTCTAATTGATGATTTATAGAATTTGTGTTTCACCAATATTTGTGATTTGTATAAATAAGCTTTATCAATATTTATGACTTGGTGAACAAAATAAAGACTATGACATTCTTTTTGGTGTTTGAAAAAAATTATGATATTGTTTGATTTTATTTGTTATCATATATATAATTGTCACATCTCTTATCCTATCTCATCTTACATGATAATTATAGCTAGACTGATTTTTCTTCTTAAATAATACATAGGTCAGATCGAGGTGTTTCAGGTGCTTCCACTTGACTTCTTAGCAGGGACTGGCTTCTAACTTTAGTTAACTACTTTAGCTTAGTAGTTCTTGTTTTTATACATTCGAGATGGAGACTCCTTAATGTATACATATTCTTTTGTATATAACTTGTACCTATTCTTTTGTGAAATGGTGGATCTTGTATGACCACTACTTTGATGTTCGCTTCTATGTGTTATATTCATATCTATTTTCGTCTTAGTGATATGAATATCTGCGACCGATTTATATTATGCCTATTTTATATTTGTTTCCAAAGGCCATATAGCCACTATGTAGTAGCTTTAAGTTTGCATTTGATATGTAAAATTTCCCCTTGAAATGAAATGCATGACATACTATTTGACATATCGGTACTCGTACAAAGCAATTACACAGATGGTCACTTCTCAACAGCCTTATTCTTCGCACTAATTGACGATATTACCCAGTAGTGTCCCTGGTTAGTGTGAGTATACAATTGGGGTGTCACAGCTTGGCACCAGAGCCAAATTTTGAAACAATGTAGAATAATCTATCATGGATCATTGTCCTAAGTCTCTCTTAGGAATCATGCCTTCGAATTTAGTTCGAGTGTTAGGACCCATTTTATCCTATTTTCTTTTATGATGCTTTGTTTATCAATGTAGTTCGTTTGAGTTCATTCTAAGAATAACCTTTTTCCTCTTCTTTCTTTCTTTTTTTCTTTCTTAAAGAAGAGAAATGTTTAGACCTGGTCGTCCTAGTGGCGGTCAATCCAGTGCTACTCCTGAAGATGGCGTATTCATGTCTGCCCAATAGCTTTTGGATCTTGTAAAGAATTCCTAAGCTGTCGGATCCATTCCTGAGCCTACTCATCCTAAATCCGGATTTGTACGCTTGTGCATTGATTATACCAATTTGGGTGGTGTAACGACCCATAAAATTTTAGCAATTTTTAATTGGTTTATAACGTATTGAATTGGATTTTTGAGAAATTATTAATAATAAAATTTTGAAATGAAAAAAAATTTAATATTTGTATTACGTATAATTATAACCGGTTCAGAAATTTGCATGAAATCAAGAGAATCGACTATTACCATAAATTTTATTTTCCTATCCATTCAAATTTTACATCAGTTACAAACCAATCAATTCCTTACCTTTATTACTCCCTGTGTTTGTGTTGTAGCTCTTTAATTTTCTATCCGTTGCTATTTCATTTCGGGTTTGTTCCTTCCTTATTTATTCCATTTCAAACGTTTTCCCTTCTCTCTGGCAGAAACATAATATTTTACATCATTTTTTATATATATCTGTAGCTTGCATTCATTCATTTATTCACTTTTACGTTTCTCATACTTTCTACTTTATTGTCCTTAATTCCCGCGCTTGACGTTATCATTTCAGTTTGTTTCCATTGAATGTGGCACGTTTCATGGTTAACATTTCATTCCATTTATGTGTGGCTTTCCTTTTGCAACCTGTCCCATTTCTATTTCCTTCGTTTCAAAATTGGAAACGTTACAGCTGGACCACATTATTTATTCGCTTGAATAAGGAAGCTAAATCAGTGGATGACCGTTGCTAATATAATTATTACTTTTCTAACATATATACTCATTGCTACTTTTCCTAGCCTTTTATTTCTACTTTCTTTTTTTCACTGTTTCGTTCCTGCTTTAAAATTTTAATATATATGTTATGTATGTATTAAAAATCTTCACGTCACTTGGTCACTCAAGCCGTTCATTTTCTTTCCACTAAAACTGCTTGTATTTAATTCCATACGTTTCTTTATAACGTTTTATAATATTGCTTTCATCTTGAGGCTGAAACAAAATGCACCGCATACACATGTTCGTTCAAAAGAAAGTGGATAGGCCTAAAACGTGCAGCTTTTCATTTACTTTTCAATTGATTTCCTCCCTTATATTTTTACTTTACATTTCAAATTTGAAACGTGGTGCTCAAACAATAGAAATTTTCTTTTATTATTCAGCTCAATTAAGGGTGACCGTTGCCATCACATAACCGGCAAAAGATTTGTATACGTTTTATTTGTTTATGTGGCAACGATTCACATTTACACTATTATTGCCTTTTTAACTTCATTGGTTTTCATTTATTTGTGTACGTTTCGTTTCATTTATTTGCGCTTGAATTTTTCCACATTCGTTACTTTACATTTATATCGGTACGTTACTTTTGCGTTCATAAAACGTTATACGTTACTTTGCATTCATTAAATTTTAAACGGCCCACTTTATTCACCTTTATATTTATTCACTTTTGGCCTTGATATTCCCAATATAAATCTATACGTTTGTCTTTGTCTTTTCACTTTCTCTTCTCAGTCATCTGTTGTTGCTTGTGAGAGAATACAACAAAGGATATAAGTGGCCTTCTTCTCTATTCAACTGCTCATTTGTTCTCTTTGAAAAAAAAAATCGCATGCTTGTAGATAGTAGTCCCCTCCTCCTTTATTTTTCGAACCCCACCTTTCTCCTTTCCTCTACAACCTTTGCAATTCTTTTATACAAGGTAATATCTATATTATAAATATATTGTGTTGTATTTACCTAAAAGTTAAAAGCTATAATCTGTTTACCTTTTTATACTTATATATATGAATTCATACGAATTATTACAAGTT
This sequence comes from Allium cepa, assembly GCA_030765085.1. Lineage (NCBI taxonomy): Eukaryota > Viridiplantae > Streptophyta > Magnoliopsida > Asparagales > Amaryllidaceae > Allium > Allium cepa. Next base: position 24,488,295 of record CM060936.1, on the reverse strand, counting down.
GTCTTATCTATATATATAGTACGCTGATGATTTGTAAATAGCTTATATATACAATTATTATATACACACTTTTCAACATACAATTGGTTACATAAACAGAAGCATGTGTGCATATTTAGTCATATTTTACATATAGGGTCTGCATATTTGTTTGTATATACAATTGTAAGAGCTGAATATATTGAGATTTATATCATTATTTTTAAATCGATCATTTTTTTTGCAACAAGTCTTATATAAATAATATGTTCACACATATATATAAGTATATGTATTTTACAATTTTAATGTATGTGTTTTAACACATGGGTTTTACATTCAGACCTTTTATTTACAATTTATATTAAAAAGTATATTATAATCTCTTGGTTATATTCAAATTTATTATATATATCATTTGCAGTAATAAATTTTATTATTGATAAAAATGTAAGTTACATATGTCACTGTAATTATGCGCATAACTGATACGTAAAGATATATTAGTATATAAGTTTATATTTGTGTTATAGGCATAATCATATGTAGGTCAGACTGAGTGATACAACATTTGAGACTCACCTTCGAAGTTGGAGCTTTGCTTGAAGATCCAGCTATCTATCCTTTCAGTCATCCAGTTGATTGGTTCAGAGAAGTCATCTGCTCGTACTGGAGACTTCACTGCATCTGAGATATTCTGTTGTATTTTATTTTTAGCTCTGATGTTTATATAGTAGCTTCATGAGCTACTATTCATTTATTCCTGCGTATTATTGTACTACTCTGTATCCGTAATTCTGTGATTGATTTATTTACTATATATGTTAAGTTCGCCAAATTTAAATTAACAATCTGATATTTTGAGCAATTTAAGTCCGACTTGTGCGGATGCGAATAGTTGAAAATTTCGGGTCGTTACAGTTGGTATCAGAGCTTTGGCTTTAGGCAAATTTAGCATGTATGGAAAAATTAATTACGGAATCACTTTCATTCGGGCTTGAACTCCTTTCTCTTGATTGGAAGTTCCTTTGAATTTTGGAATGTCCCTCGGTTCCGAAATTCATTCTTGTCTCTCCCTATTTATATTCGTTTGATTCTGGAGTATCCCATAACTCCACTGAATGATTTGTAAAGGGGGTGAAAACTCCTTTACAATTGGCATTGATTCACCGAAGATTTCTGTATCCTCGGTTTATGATGCTGTTATATCTTAATATACTGAATTCTATCGCTGGCGATCGAATGTCGATTTGTTTTGGAATTCCGCATCGATTATATTCCTGAAGTCACGGTTGACCCGGTTAAGGTTGCCCACGATTTATAGAAGTATATCCATCTTCTATTTCGTAATTTAATCATCTCATCTTCGATCGAGTCTATCTTCGAATCAGGATTCTATTGATTAGAGTTCCTCTAATTTAAATCTCTATCTTTGTTTGAAATCCATACTTGAATCATCCTTTGAAAATCGGGTTTTGTTTATATTTTAAATTTGTTTATATACTGAAATTTTTATTTGGGTAACTATGATTTTATTTTATACATAAAGGAGAAAATGTTTTCGGTAAGAATTATATAACTATATATAAAACGAATAAGAAATGTTATTTATATATAAAAGTTTTGAAAAGATTTGAAATTTTGAAGATTATATAAGAAACAGATTTATATAAAAATAATTTATAACTGAAGGGATTTAATTTGAAATTCGAGAGATTAAATTCCGGTGTTTTGAAATTGGTTTTAAGATTTTGGAAATATATACATATATATAATACGATTTAAAAGATATTTTCTGAATAAGAAATGTTTCAAATGAATTCGAATGAATTCCAATGATTTTGAAGAGATTTTTTTAAAGAAGTTTCAAGAAAATAGAAGTCCAGAACTCACTTTTGTCGCTGGGAAATAATTTCAGTGATAAGTGCATGCATCATCGACACTGATTTTCGAGTTTCAGAGTAGGGGAGAGGCCACTCTCGTAGCTTTGCTATGGAGTGATATTGTGAAACAAATTTTGATTTCAAATTCCGAAGTATAATTCAATAATCGAAAGATATATGTATATATATTTAATATAATTTAAAGGAAGCCGGTGTTTAATCATCTAGTTTTCGATTTGATTTAGTATAACTCTATTTATAAAAATCAATTTACTGATTTCTTGCTGATTTCCAACTCTTGGATTTGAAATTTGTTTTCACCGACTATTTTGAAGGTTCGAGCACTTCCAAATCAAGGTTTAAAATTTTAAAACTAAGAAATTTCGAAGAGTATAAAATATTTGATAAAGAATATAAGTTTAGTTTTGTATGTTTAAAGTATGAAGAGTATGACTTAAGTAAATTTGAAACTTTTGTTAAATAAATAATTTGCAAAGGAAATTGGATTTTTCATATAGAAATATATAGTTTAAAGGTTTTAAAGGGATAGTTATAAATTTGGAAACCATTTTGGGTATAATTGATTTTGAGAAAACATTTGGTTTTGAAAATAGATTGGAATGTAAAACCCAGTTGTTAACCCGCCTTTTGGCAAGGCCATGGATATGCGGATTTAACTTAATTGACTACACGTGCGTCAAGGCCGATGTACGATGGATTCAGTCGACTGGATGGATGGATGACGCAACGTGCTTGGAAGATGGAAATATGATCGGATAAAAATGAACCGACTATAATTTGGGTCTAGGAAACATGGTTCGGCATTAAACATGGTTCAACATGGTGGAGGTTCGGCATAAATCTCGTTCGGCATTGGATGGGTCATTCGGCATACCTCCATACCTCGGTAGATCCATACCTCCATACCTCGGTAGATCCATACCTCCATACCTCGGTAGATCCATACGTCGGTAGATCCATACCTCCATACCTCGGTAGATCTATACCTCGATACCTCGGTAGCTCCATAACTCGACACCTCGGTAGCTCCATACCTCGACATCTCGATACCTCGGTACCCTTGGTGGGCCCAAACTACTCAGGAGGCCCAACAACTTGGTTTTGCCTATAAATATAGCATGTGGGTCTTAAGATGAGGGATGACTGCTTCTTCTTCTTTCCGCTCTCTTACTTTTTACCTTTTAAGACTAAGATAAGGCTATCACATTGTAACTGTAATGGATTATTACATCAATAAAAAGAAAACTTCTGGAGTGGACATAGGCCGGAGCTAGCCGAACCACTATAAAATCTGTTATTCTTTACTACTTTCATTTTAATTTTAACTGTTCTTCATACTATTACTCTCTACATACATCCTATCTATGAGCTGTGATTGGGATTTGGTGCTTTCATCTGGATTTGGGTATTAGTGACCAATTTTGGCACTAACAACATGGAAGCAAATTTGGAAAACCAGAAACAACGAAATCTGATTCAAGAAGCTAGTAGAAAAATCAAACTCAAAACAATCATCACAAGATAAGTTTCAACCTGTAATCGAAGCCCAGATCATCTCAGTTTTCAAGCAATTCAAGTTTCAAATTTCAAAAGCCTATAGAAGAGGGATGCTAGCAACTTTTAAAATCTAGGAATTTGTTCTCTGTTCAACATCATAATAGGTGAGTAATACTTTCAAAAGAAAATTAAATACTGGTAATTTGGTTGCATATGAAACTACTAAAGAAGTATGTTTGTGTGCATATATATCAGTAAATTTCTGTGCATATTTGGATGTATAATGTATGCATGCTTGTTTCACCTGTGACATCTCTGTCATTAGTTTTTAAAACTGAGGTTTTAAACAAAATTCTTTATCCCTTGATCAAGTCTTGTTAGGATTTAAATTTCAAATAGAAATTGTTTGTTTCATCACGGATTAAAGTTTTAAAATTTATTTAAGCTAAAATAAATTTGAAATATGCTCTGGACAACTTGCATTCAACTAACATCACATCCTGGTGAGTAACATCATTTTTTTTAAAACTTGAATATGAAATCTGGTTGCTTGATTATCTCTGGAAATAAGTTTGTTAGTGTATATATTTTTAAATGATGTGTTGTGTATACATATGAATGAGTAGGTGTGCATGCAGTTGTCTCTGTGCTTCATTTTTTTAGTTTTCCAGGTTCAAGATTTGTTTAAAATCCATTATCACCTGAGCTAGTCCTTGTTAGGATAAAAGATTCAAACAAAAGTTGATTGTTTCAGTATAAATTAATGTTTAAAAAATTATAATTAAGTTAAATAGATTAAAATGACTCTGGAAACCAAAAAGAACAAGAAAGCATTAACTTTGTTCAAATTTCAAAATATCCTGATTCGTTGATTTAGGTTTATAAAATGAATTCTTAAACAAAATCATGATTTTTAAAAGCGAAATCATAATTTTTAGATTGGGTTGGAGAGAGCAATTTGAGTTTGACCAGAATTTATGTTCTGGGTGATCTAATGATCCAAGCAATCTGGGAAGTCGCGGTCATCACTGAAGGTAGATGGATGAACGGAGAATCTGAGAAAATTGTCGGTATGGTGTATAGATTACTGTAGCGGCGATGGTTGTTCTATTTGGTTTTTAAACCTAAATTTTCTGGTGATCAGGAATTGGTTTGTCTCGGTAACTCTGGTGGATCTAGTTCCACCAGATTGAGGGAATTGGAAGTTTGAGAAATGGCAAAGGTGCTGCTGGAAAGACAGGCACTCCGGTGGTCGGAGGAGTCGGTACTGGAGGTTTTCCAGGTTAGGGGTTGGGTTCCAGTTTGTGCGATTTTGATTTCGAGTTGTTCTTTGAGTTTGGTGATCGAGATTGTAATGATGGATGAACGTCGACTTGAGGAAGTCGTCGTAGTTGATCGGAGGAGGCTGGTTGGTCGATGCATGTGCACGCCTATGTTTTTGGGTATCAGTAATTTTTGGTCTGGGTTTGTCTCGAAGAAGGTATCAAGATTTTGAGAGGGAGACTCGAGTAGTGACTCGGGGTTTTGAAGCGTGGGCTCGGGCAATAGTTGGTTACAGGTTTTTAAACCTATTGAATTTTAAAATTTTGAAATGAAAATTTAAAATCTAAAGTAAGATCTAAACAGAGTTTAAATTAAGTTTGAAGTATAGATTCAAATTTAATTTGTATCCTAGTTTTTGAAATAAATAAGTTTTGTTGAAATTTTGAATGTTTAAACAACTTTAAATGTTTAAAGTGTAATTTAAAATGAATTTGGTAAACTCTTATAGATTTCCTTATAAGGTAAGTGTTCTTTAATAATTGATTTAAATGGTTTTTAGATTGGTTTCAAGTTTTGTTAAAATTAAATTTTAATTATTCGAAATGAAATCTAAAAGTAATTTAAAAGTAAAAAGGTTTTAAATGCATTTGTAAATGATAAATAAGTCATTAATAGGAAAAATGTTTTTATCTTAAAGTTAATTAAGATTTAATGATTTGTGATTCATTTAATTAATAAGGAAATTTAAGGGTAATTAATAAATTTAATTAATTAATTAGTATTAATTAACTAGTAATTGGGAGTTTAAATTAATTAATTAAGGATTAATTACTTAAGTAATTAAGGGTTAATTAATTTGTAATTAAAGATCATTAATGTGATAAGTTAACATCATTAATTAATGATTTGAAGTTAATTAATCAAGTAATTAAAATAATTAAAGATTGATTAATTTACAGTTACGCACTTATTAATCAAGTAATTAGAGATGTATTAATTGCTAATTAAGAATTAATTACCTTGTAATTAATAAGGGTTAATTTAAGTTTAATTACTTAAGGAAAGTAATTAAAGAATTGTTAATATTTAATGAGTGGTCATTAACTAGGGATTATTAAATAATTAATTAATATAATTAATGATGTGCACGTAAATGTGCATATTTTTACCACCATACATAATCTATTTAAATTAAATAAATGATCATATTGGGTATTTTAACATGTTTTAACCAAAATCCATATTAATTCCAAACTGTTACATATCCATCTTCATATAGAGGCAAAATGGTCATTTGTGTGCATATATTACTTTGAGAAAAATTAAATGGAAATTTATATATATTTACGTAGGAATTTGATCTCAAATATGAGTGGTTTCATGAAGGCACGTGCATGCACAACATGAATATAAAGCAATGAAGATGAAATAATTCAAAGTGAAGATCATGAAGGACCCCACCTACCCACCATCTTAATGTACAAATTAGAGGCTAATGCACATGCTTATGGAATTAATGGCTTCATGTATACTTAAATGGGGATTATGACATGCTAATGATTACTTGCTGGCCACACTACCTCATGGGCATTTTGGGCATTCCCCAAAAATATGAATTAGGGTTTCATACATGTACAAATACCCTTATGTTTCATGTAATCTCCTCTTCCTATTAATTAGTTAGTTTTAGTTTAGAAAATAAATCAAAGCTCTCTTTCTTTCCATGGCAACTTAGCCATTTCTTCTCTTATGTAATTCTTTTTTTTATTTTTTATGCAATGTTAATTTTTGTTTCTTTTTAATTACATGTTCATTTCCTTTTATGCAAGTAGTGTAGATTCTCCTTTATGCAACTAGAATAGTTTTTCATTTCACTTTGCTCTCTTTTCCTTTTCTTTTTCTTTCATGTTGCAAGCTATATTTGTTATTTTGATAACAAATATGAGAGGCTAATCCCTTCAATTTAGGGGTAATGAAGCCTCTAATCATATAGCTTCAACATTTTGATAATTATAGCTCTCTTTTTGTGCTTAATGACAATGCTTAAAATGGTTTAATTTGTCGTTTTTGTTCTGAATTTGATAGCCTATATTGTTGACACCAAATAGGTTATGCTTAAACAATCACTAACACGAATGCCTCTTCATCAAAATATGATTATGGCATTAAAAAGTCATTTTAAATTCAAATTTGATGGTCTATATTTCTAATTAATTGTTAATAGGCCATACTTAAAATAGATTTTATTTTCAACTTTTTTGTCATTTTCATGAAATTTATTAAGTGGTTTAAAGGTTGTGTTATAGTTTGATGACTTATGTTGAGCTAATTAATAGCACAAATGAGCCATACTTATGACAAACATATCATTTAAACTCACTTATGACCAAAAAAGAGATCATAATTTCATTAATCGTTGAATTATATGATCTAGAGAGTGGATTTATCTCTAAATTGTCATTTAACTCTCAAATTTTTATCTATTTTTCTTTTGCTAGTTTGTTAGTTTCTTACATTTCTAGCTAATCATACTCTTCAACTTTGGTTTAATTATATGACCCGTATTCGCCGCGTGCTACATTCGTACACCGTGCGCTTGCGGTTATTTTAATTGTGAAATTCGTTCGATGGTTTTCTAAACCGATAGAATTTCCATCGACGAACAAGTTTTTAGCGCCGTTGCTGGGGATTTGCTTTGATTTTTAATTTTCTATTCTTCGAATTATTTTTGTTTGATTTTTGTGTGTTTTTGTTTTGTGTATTAGTTTGCATAAAAAAAATATCGTTTGTGTTGTGTGTTTGTTGTTTTCATTTTTGTTGATTGTGTGATTGTTGTTTTTTAGTTCCATTTGCATTAAATTTGCATTTTTTATATATATAAAAAAATAAAAAAAATACAATCACAATTCAAAACAAAACAAATTTTTTTATTGCATTTCTGTTTTCATATACAGTTTCTGTTACAATTTTCAAGACACTGTTATAATTTCTGTTTTATTTCCTCTCAGTTTACATTCCTGTGCAACTGTGCACATTCTCACTACCTAATCTTACTGTTCTACTCCTAAATATTCACTCTGTCACATCCCTCACACTCTTCAGCATTTCACCACAACTCCACTTGCATAATATTCACCGGTATCACTGCCTGCAGCATTACCACTTCAACTTCCTACATCACCCTTCTCCATCATTGCCTCATTCAACTACCATCAAAACATCACAACAGTAAACGCCAAACATCACTAACATACCTGACTGCAAAGCAAATCCACCACCTCCTCAACATCGGTCACCACCTTCAACAGTCATCAGCAACTTCATTCCCACCTGAAAACAATCAGTTGCATCCCCCATCAGCAACACCTCCACTTACAACCATCCATCCCCTGCCTGACATTCATTATTAACTGTCAAAAACTGATGCAGTATCCCAATATCACTTCTCATTCGCCAACCTCGCCCACTTGCCATACAACCTTTCTTGCTCCACAATAATCACATCATTTTGCCGCTGCATCCCCACCAGAACTCCAACTCGGTGTAAAACTCCACCTCAGTACAAAAGTCCCACTTCTGTCATCATTCCTGTCAACTGAAAACCACCTCCAAAAACTCACCAAACAAAATCAACAACATCACAGCCTGACAACAGCCCCAATCACCACCTCGAACACAGACCTTCAACCACGAACAAACCACTGCGACGACAGCAGCATCGCAACCAAATCACCACTGTTATTCCTCATCCAAATGGACAGCCTCCAGCATCTTAAATCACCAAAACCACTTCGACGTCGCTGCCATGATCGAATCAGCAACCATCCCAAAGTTGTTACCTTTCCAATCGCAAATCCATAACCCGAAATCGACTTGCAAACACCGATAATCGAATCACCTCGCCGCCAGCACGAACATCACGAACCACAGAATCTCCCAAATTGCACCTCCACCACATTGCCGAACCTTCAACTCATCACCTCAAAACCTCTGCTCGCGACCTGCTGTTCAAATTTGAACGAAATTGGAAATCGAATGTGGAAAATTTATAAATTTGACGAATTTGAACGAAATTTAAATGCTTTTTGATTGCTTTTCGAATTTGGGAAGACCGAAAATTCTTTCTATATCAGTAGTTGTGGGTTTGGTAAATTTGGGTCGGGTTGGGTAGAGGGCCTGAGTGAATTTAATTTTATTTTTCTTTTTGTTTTCCTTGGTTTAAATTTGTTTAGTTCCTTTTCCAAAAAATAAAGGTTTATTCTGTTTTTCTTAAATTAAATCCAATCCAAAAAAATTGCTTTCTTTGAGTTTAGTTTGGTTTTATCCCTTAAAAAAACCATTAAAAAAAATCAATTTGGCCATAAATTCTTTTCCTGTTAAAAAAAAAGGAAGAAAAAAAATAAAAAGGTTGCCAAAGCATATTGGAAGAGTCGCTTGCTTCGCTTGGCTTGCCCAAAAATACTGTTTGCTTTCTCTTTCTCTTGTTTTTATTGTTTGGTTGCAAAAAAAAATTTCATTTGTAGTTGCATTGTTAATACATGTTTAATTTCTGCTTTGCATTTCATTCTAGATCTTGATTAGAACGGTTAGTCATCATAACATTTAATTGTATATTGACAAGTTGTCTTCTTTGAGCAATTTAATTTCTTGGTGTCTAGGCTACGGCAGAGTAATAACTATTTATAAATATTACGGTGATTCGTAAATATTATAGTGGTTGTTCCTCTGAAGGTACTTAAACCTTCGGTTGCATTGCTACGGTGATTCAAAGTACACCGATAACTCCTGCCTTACCTGGCTGAGAACTATCTTGTTGATTTAAGACAATGTGTAATTATACAATTTTGTGTTAACTTAGGATAAATAATTTGTAATTAACCCTTGCATTCATTTATTTGCATTAGTTCATGCATATTTAACCAAAACAATTCAAAAATCCAAAACTAAAAAAAATTGTAAATATTCCTTTTATTTTTCTTTGAAATTTTTAAATCCTTTTCCTTTGAAATTACAAAAATCCAAAAAAAAATTAAAACCTTTTTTCTTAAAAAAAGGGCAAAAAAATTTTTGAAAATCCAAAAGCAAAACAAAAATCAATTTTCCGTTTTGAAAAATAAATTTTATTTGTAAATATTTTTCTTTATATAAAAAAACATTCTTGAAAATGTCCGAGTTTCCCCACTTACATGAATTTTACAATAGTTGTGAAAATCAATATAATCCATATAATTTCACTCAAAATTCTTATGCATATTGTAATGACAACTATTTTGTAATAATTCAAATTTTGAACGACAAAGTTTTCAAGAGGACGATCAACCCTCGGATCTCGAAAATAGCATTTCGTCTTTACTTGACTTCTCTACACAACAAAACCGAAATATAAATGATTTGTGTAATTCATATTTGTGTAATAACTCAACTAAAGGATTTCAAAATGTGAATTCAATTCAAAATTCAAATGGTTTCGAGTATAGCCCATGCCAATTCAATTTCGAACTTCAACACGAGTTTCGAAATCAAAATGAAAATGTGAACCAATTTGTAAACAATTTTAACAATGGGAATAATCTCGACCGTGATACAATTGAAAACTTTGGTTATCAACAAATTCAAAGTGAAAATTTTCAAACTTATAATCATGAATTTGACTTTGTTGAGAAAATGAAAAAAGATAACAGGGATTTATTACTTGAAAAATATAAAACTTTTCGTGAAAATCATAATCAGATCTCAACTTGTGAAGAATCAAATAATAATCTAACCTTTATCGAAATTGACAATTCTTGGTCTCAACATGTCCAAATCGAAAATTTTCAAGTTAATAATTACAAATTTGGCTTTGTTGAGCAAATGAATGAAATTTTGGATGATCACACGGATTTGTTGTTTGAAACATATATGAAACAACGTGAAGAACAAAATCAAATTTCAACGTGTGACGAGTCAAGTGATAGTCCATCTTTTACCACAATTGACGATTTTCAAATAACAACTTTTGAAACTGAAAATGATGATCTTAATGAATTTGTTGAAAACACGGTAATTGAGTTGGATTTCAATTCTTTTAAGGGTGTGGAACCAAATTTAAAATTCGATCTTCCTTTTCTCAATTTCGAAAATTTGAATACAACAACTTTGGATTTTGAACTTGAGATACGCAATGAAGTTGTTGATAATCCAGCAAAGGAAGACGAGTTTGACGAACACGATTTCTTTAGACTTTTTGAAGATGAGTTGTTGGATTCCAAAGGGGACGATTTACATCACCATTTTGAAATCAATAATTTTGAAGAATTTTTCAATGACAAACTTGAACTTCAATTTAGTGAAAATAAAATTGAATTTCAATCAATCTTTACATCTACCCTAAAAATCATTGAAAGTAAAACAACTGTATGATTTTTAATAAAACGACATTCGTTTTTCCAAATCCACATTCGACTTTGAAATCTTTTATGGTTTGGTTTTTCGAGCATAAGCTGTGTCTCTTGTACTTGACGAGACAAATGAATCGATCTTTGAAAGACCGTTTCATTTACTTTTTGACGATATACTTTCTGATGCCGTGTAAATACATTTCATTTTCATGTAAATAATAATAAACGTTTCTTTTACTTGGGTTGACTGTGGGGACACAGTCAAAATCAAGTGTGGGGGTAGACTCATCTTGTTCTTGATTTTTTAGGATTAATTTTCCATTTTTCTTCCAAAAACCTAAAAAAATTCCAAAAACAAAAGAAGATTTTTTTTTTGCGTTTTTGATTTATTTTTAAAGAAACACTATATGATAAATATATGGTTTGGGTTTATTAAATTGAAATTATTGAAAATTTATTTGTCTTAACAAAAATAAAAATGAAGTTTGATTATAAATAAAAATGGTTTAACTAGTATATAGGAAGATTCATACATGTTAATTATGAAATACATCCTAATTGAAAATCTTTGTTTTAAAAGTGGTGAATTTAAAGTAAAGGATATAACATTTTTTTTGTCTTCCAAGTTAAATGGTGCTAAGACGATTTTGCAAAACTCTCTCTCTTAAAATATATATATATATAAAAATAATAACATCCAAAGTATTCACTCTCATTTAAAAGTCCTCACGGTTATGCATGGGTGAATTACTTGGAATCTTTGATTAGTGCTTTCATACACATTTAAAAGTCCTCACGGTTATGCATGTATGGAACACATGTTAAGAAGAATAGACTTAATAAAAAACCACTTATGGTCGATAGGCGTACGCGTGAAAGTGTGTGCACTCGTCATGCTCTGTAATCCCCTCACTTAAGCCCGAAAGGTAGTGTATGGGTGGTATATCTGGCCTCAATTTACCTGAGCTAGTTGTGTAATTTTTCTTGCAAATAACAAGAGAGCAAGTAATTGAAATCTTAGCACTATTTTTACTTAGTTGATTTGATTTGTGATTGAAAAGAAATGAAAATATCACTTTGATAAACTTTGATAATCAACTAAGAATCCTTTTCATAATTACACTTTGTTATCAACCGAAATAACGAGTTAAACTATAGTATATTTATGATAACTTCGTTTTTATTGAAAATTTTGACGAGTGAATGACTTAAATTTCAAGATAATGACTGAAACATATATATATATATATATGTAACTTATTTGTGTTGATTTAAAAGTAAGTCCTTCATTTGTGAATATTTTCAAAAACTCGCATTCATTTCTTTGTAATTAAATCTTGCACTTTGTAAATATTCTCGTCCTGCATTTGGATTTTGTGGGTAGTATCCCCTGAAAACCCTCACGAGACAACACTCGTCCTACTGGGGACACCCAGAGGTTTAACAGCTTGTTGCATATGCTCGATGCAATCGTGCTCCCTACGAAAACGAATTTACCTTAGTTTTTCTTTATTCGAGGATGAATAAAAAGATAAGTGTGGGGGTATTTGATGTGCACGTAAATATGCATATTTTTAACACCATATTTAATCTATTTAAATTAAATAAATGTCATATTAGGTATTTTAACATGTTTTAACCAAAATCCATATTAATTCCAAACTTTCGCATATCCATCTTCATATAGGGGCAAAATGATCAATTGTGTGCATATATTTCTTTGAGAAAAATTAAATGGAAATTTATATATATTTATGTAAGAATTTGATCTCAAATATGAGTGGTTTCATGAAGGCACATGCATGCACAACATGAATATAAAGCAATGAAGATGGAAATAATTCAAAGTGAAGATCATGGAGGACCCCACCTACCCACCACCTTAATGTACAAATTAGAGGCTAATGCACATGCTTATGGAATTAATGGATTCACGTACACTAAAATGAGGATTATGACATTCTAATGATTACTCGGTGGCCACAATACCTCATGGGCATTTTGGGCATTCCCCAAAAATATGAATTAGGGTTTCATACATGTATAAATAGTAAATACCCTTATGTTTCATGTAATCTCCTCTTCCTATTAATTAATTAGTTTTAGTTTAGAAAATAAATCAAAGCTCTCTTTCTTTCCATGGCTACTTAGCCATTTCTTCTCTTATGTAATTCTTTTTTTTCTTTTTTATGCAATGTTAATTTATGTTTTTTTTTAATTACATGTTCATTTCCTTTTATGCAAGTAGTGTAGATTCTCCTTTATGCAATTACAATAGTTTTTCATTTCACTTTGCTCTCTTTTCCTTTTCTTTTTCTTTCATGTTGCAAGCTATATTTGTTGTTTTGATAACAAATGTGAGAGGCTAATCCCTTCAATTTAGGGGTAATGAAGCCTCTAATCATATAGCTTCAACATTTTGATAATTATAGCTCTCTTTTTGTGCTTAATGACAATGCTTGAAGTGGTTTTATTTGTTGTTTTTGTACTAAATTTGATAGCCTATATTGTTGACACCAAATAGGCTATGCTTAAACAATCACTAACACAAATGCCTCTTAATCAAAATATGATTATGGCATTAAAAATTGATTTGAAATTCATATTTGATGGTCTATATTTCTAATTAATAGTTAATAGGTCATACTTAAAATATATTTCATTTTCAACTTTGTTGTCATTTTCATGAAATTTATTAAGTGGTTTAAAGGTTGTGTTATAGTTTGATGGCTTTTGTTAAGCTAATTAATAGCACAAATGAGCCATACTTATGATAAACACATCATTTAACCCCACTTATGACAAAAAAAAGAGATCATAATTTCATTAATCATTGAATTATATGATCTAGAGAATGGATTTATCTCTAAATGGTCATTTAACTCTCATATTATTATCTATTTTTCTTTTGCTAGTTTTTGTTAGTTTCTTACATTTCTAGCTAATCATACTCTTCAACTTTGATTTAATCTGATTAAATAGAATTTTAAAATCATCAATTCCCTACGGATCGACCCGTATTCTCCACCTGCTACATTCGTACACCGTACGCTTGCGGTTATTTTAATTTTGAAATTCGTGCTACGGTTTTCTAAACCGATAGAATTTTCATCGACGAACAATTAAGATGATTAATTAGATTAATCAGATTAATTAATTTAGGATAGTCATTTGTGGAATTGGTCAAGTTTAATTACTTAATGAGATTTATAAAGTATAATTACTTCGTGAAGTAATTAGTGGATAATTACTGGATGTAAGTAATGGAAGAATGGAAGTAGTTTTGGTTTTAACTACTTTGTGTAATTAATAAGATGGATAATTACTTAGTGGAAGTAATTAAGAATTAATTACTTAGTGTAATTAATTAAAGAATTAAATAAAATTTATTTAGAAGTTAATTAAGTAATTAACTTAATTAATTACTTTATGTAATTAAAGATTGTAATTAATCAAGAGTGATTAATTAAAAAGATAATTAAGAATAATTGATACTAAATGAAATCAATTAGGAAGTGATAAATCTTCTTATGAATGATTGAATGTTGTTAAATGCTTTGCATTGGATGATATCTCTAAAATGAAATGTTTTGTGATATGAGATGTTTGAGTGGACAGAGGTAATGTGGTTACCTATCGATGGTGAATTGCTGTGTATAAAGGAGACATCTTATATTTAAAGTTGAATTTTATTTCACTTGAATAACTTGGGTTATGATGAGATTATATTCGAAGAGACCGGGGTCGGGTATCTGTAATATCCGAAACCACTTCGATTTGTAATCTTCATGATTCTATATGGATTTGACGTGTGCATCAATAGTCTACAATGGAATAAAATGGATCTTTGAACTAAGTTAGAATACTTAGAATTTGATTTGTGAAATAAGTGTTGAGCATAATAAGTAATGAACTTGTAGTGAAGTACGAGTTTCCCGAGTTTTCTTTTTTGGATTGATCTTAGTATTTCAAATTATATGAGTTTATTCACGCTAGTTTCCAGCCTAACCCGGGTGTTACTTTGATGTAATGCTCGGGTCAGACCGAGTATTACAGATTTTCAGGTAAGGACGATCTGAAGCTCAGGAGGTGAGCTGGATGGCAAGAACATATGGAGTGTTTCCGCTTGATATATTGTTGTATATCTTGGACATGTTGTTTTAAACTATCTTGTGTGTTGTGAAAATGTTATAACTCTGATGTATTTAAATGTAATTGACAGATACAGCTTTCTTTGTGTAAAGAATATTATTTGATATTATATTTTATCCGCTGTGAATGTGAGATTTTGAGTTTGGTTTTCTGTTCTTCTTCTTCTATCTCTTTTCTTCTTTTCCTAACTATCTGAAATTTCCGGGTCGTTACATTTTGGTATCAGAGCGAGGTTATGCGAGAACCTTGGCTCTGGTGGGATTACTCATTAAGTATAGGGTCAGTGGTACCCTAGGATGAGTTGTGTGTGTATGTGTATATGTATATGTATATGTATATGTATATGTATATGTGTGTGTGTGTGTGTGTATATGAGAGCGTACTTGTTATTTTCTTATATAAAGATTTTAAATGATTTTATATAAGAATATATTTTGATATATAAAGCAATATATTTTTCTAAGAAATATTAAGGTAATTGGTTGTTAAATTATCGAAATTAAATTAAGTGGTAATAGAAATACAACCAAATTGAAATTAGATAAAGATAAGTTTGAAATGGATTCAAACTGAAATTAAAATCTTGAATTTGGAAAAGAGTTTAAAAAAAGATAATAATGGATTAGTTTCCTTGGTTATGATCATTGTTGTGTTTAATAATAAAGTGTGTATTAATGAGTAAGCAAAATGAAATGTTTTAGGGAAGTAAAACATTTAGGCAAGTATGAATTATAAATTGGAATTGAAGATGATCTGAATTTTGAAGTTTTAAATCTGGTACTAGAATTTGAAAATTGTTTCAAAGTGATAAAGAGATGTTATTCAATATATTTGAATGAAAGGTTCCTATTTCAAACAAGAGTTGTTTAAAATTTTAAAGAAATTTGTTTTAAATTAAAATCAAAGGTGGTTTAAAATAATATGTATATATGAAGAATATACATAATATCAATGATGGTTTGAAATAAACTCTAAATGTTGAATTTTAAATTCTTATTTGGAATGAGATGAGAAAACCCAAACTGATATAAATTTTAAACTTATACGTGGGAAAGAATTTTGAAATTTGAAGGGGGAATTCAAATTTGAGTAAAGTTAATGGGATTTAAATTGAATTTAACTTAGAAGAAGTTAAATAAGTTTGAAGAAACAACCTGATTTGGAAATTTCAAGATGAAATTGGGATTTAACTTAGGAAGTTAAATGGTTGATTTGAATTGGCAATTTGAGTGATCTCGAAATGAGTTTGAGATTCAAAAATTGGAAATGGATGGATGTTTTAAAATAATTGGATAATATTACCCTATTGTTATTAATAATCTTTAAACTGTGAATTGGATTTGTTTAAAGAAATGGGGTGTGGTTATATATCCATTATTAAGATAAAATGGAATTTGGATTCAGAATTAAATGGTTTAAAGATATAAGTTGATTTGATTTAAAGGATTAGATCAACATTTAAAAATTTAACTCGAATTTATATAATTCGAGGTGGTTTAAATTTGAAATTTGAATTGAATTAGTTCAAATTGAATTTGTTTTGATTGGAATTGTGATTGAAGATGGATAAGTTTAAAAACTCAAATGTAAAATATGAATTGCATTAATTTGAAATGAAATTGGTTCAATTTGAAATTTATTTGAATTAATTAAAATTGTGATTAAAGTTGAATAAGTAAATTCAAATGGAATTTAATCTGAATTTGGAAAGAAATTGAGGTTAATTAAACTTGAATTGGGATTAAAACAATTTAAATGGAAATTGAAGTTATTTAAATTGAGATTGAGTCAATTTAAATGGAAGTGGAAATTTAAATTGAATTGATTGGGAATGGAGATTGTGAATTGAACAGTTTGGCTCTGGACTATTTTTAATATAAATTATTTTAATATAAACTTATTTTTTCCAAGTTATTTATATATACAACCTTTCTTTTTAAACCCCAAACTATTTTATACTTATTTTTGAAACTTTTTAACTATTTTGCAACTGTTTATAAACTAATTACTGTTTTTCAACTGTTTTATAACTACTTAACTATTTTATAACTATTTTACAATTATTTAATTATTTTATAACTATTTTATCATATTTAACTATTTTACAGATATTTTACAAACAAATAATTATTTTTCAACTAATTATCTATTTTTAAAACTTTTCAAGCTATTTTCTAAATTTAAGCTAGACAGAATTCAAAATGTTTGTGATTGAATATCCATTAAGATAAGGATTAAAGTGATAATCCAAATGAGGATTTAAGCTATTGTTAGTAAGTGAATGAAAATCAAAGTGAATGTGAATAGAAAGGAGATTGATTTGGCTAATAATCAGTAGAGATAAATACGTAGGGTGAAGTATATTATTCTATTCGCATAGTGATTTGATCAAGGTTCGAGCATAGAATTTCGTGATAGTTATATCAATCTGAGTTTGGATTTTCCACTCGATTTTCAATGGAGAACCTGGATATGGATTGTCGATTAGTTCTGGATATTCTCTATCATAGTTATGGCTATGCAAGGAGAATGACGGTTTCTGATCAAGAAACCAGATCTGAGTCCGCACTAGGAAGTTGGGTGGACAATACTAGTTCGGAAGTGAAATTGTGTGATCGAGTAAGCGATCAGATTGATATGGCGTACAGATGATATGTGGACATCGTACGAATTTGAATAAAATTGATATTGAGAATGTTTTGGATAAAAACTATAAAAAGGTTTTTGAAATGAAAAAGTATATTTGTGAAATATATGGTGAAATAAGGGGAAATTGGATATTTCTATGGTAAAAATTTACTTTATCGAAGTAAGTGATATGGTAGGTGGTTTTGTAGAGTAATCAAATTTGAATATTTGATTTGGCATAAACAAAGCTATATATCTTTGTTATATAAGATAAATCTCCCATTGTTGAATTTTTGCCAGAAGAAAAGGGTTTTGAAAGTTTTTGAAGTATGAAAAGGGAATTCATACAAGTTTGAAGTGATCTAAAGATTTTTAAAGTTACATACATATATATATGTAAAGGATCTTATGAGAATGATTTTAAGAAAAGGTTTTTGGAACCTATGGATTTGAAAGGCTTTTGATTTTTAGGTAAAATCAATATTGGATTTGGAAAGCCTAGTTTGAGAATTATCGATTTTGGGATAATCAATTTTGAGAAAGGAGATTTATGTGTGATTCATACTAGGTGTATGATTTGGAAGATACTATATGTGTATAGTATAAAGTGTTTTGAAAATGGCTCTGGAGAAAAAGGCGCTCCCTTGAAATGAACTTCTCAGGAGTACCATAGGTTGGTACTACCTTGAACCTCAAAGGCGGAGGTTCTAAAGTTGATCCTGTGAGGAGTCCGGAGAAAACTAGTTCCTGAGGATTTTGTGAAGTGTGTAGCGAAAGTCGAGGGTGCTGAGGCCTATAGAGGCATTTGGGTTATGCTGTAACGACAGTGTAATTCGATGTCACTGCGATCTACTGTAGACCATAGCGAAAGTCGTGTGTGCCGCTGAAAGCCAACAGTCTACGTTTGATTTTATATCGGTAGACTACGACCTATGGTGACATAGCGAAAGTCGTGTGTGCCGCTGAGAGCCAATAGTCTACGTTTGATTTTACATCAGTAGACTGCGACCTATGTGGGAGTGGAGAAGCTTCATTCTTTTGGCAGAGGAATTCGAGGGCGCTGAGGCCTACAATTATATGGGTTTTTGCTGTGACAGAAACGTAACCCCGGTTGTAGCTGCGATCTGTAACGGTTCCATGGCGTAATCGAGGGGGGCGGAGGCCTATAGTTATCTACGAATTTTGCTGGGACGGCAGCGTAACCAACGGATTAACTGCGACCATGGATGGGAGTGATGATTTCCAAAGAATTCTCACCAAAGATATTTCCTCTATTTTCAAAAATGTTTTCTATATTTTCAATAAAATTATTTTCCAAGTATTTTCACTGGACGTTGAAAATCGGTCTGTTAAGTACTTGTAGATTTTCAGTCTTACACCTGATCAACGTATGACCGAATTTCTATGAGAATGAGGACGGACTTGTTGAAACATTGAGTTATAAAAGTATTTTTATAAAGGCTATTTTAATAATATTATATAGATTTTAAAGTGTTTTAAAAATAATTAAGGCGATTTAAGTAATATTAAGTATTTTAACAAATACTGGCTTTGTTCTTTTTCGGGGACGAAAAGATTCAAAGGGGGGAGGGATATGATAACCCGGATTTTAAATATCTGTGATTGATAATTAATTGAGTAAACTAATAGGAAATGTTGATTTTAACCACTAAAATACTGATTGTTAAAAATTGAAACAATTAAAATTCTGATATATATATATACACACACACATATATTTGGATATGTTTACAAATGAATTAGAACTATAGTAAATGCTAAATCATAAATATCTGGATAGATATTTAATTATTGATGTTTGACAATATTAGTTTTCTCCTTTTATATTGTGACTTGGAAGTTTTATTTTGAAAATTTAAAATATAAAAGCATATTAAAATCATTAATACATGTATTTTTACAAATATTTTAGCATACATTTAAGACGTATATAATATTAAAACATAAGATATATATAGGGATAAATGGAAAATATAATATAAAATTTTATAATAAATATATGAAAGTAGACAAGTGTACAATGATTTATACATGTAAATGGGATTTGTGAGCAAGTGTTAAGTAAATTAGCATGTAATTGAACAAGTGTAACTTAATCCATTTCATGTAAATACAAGTGTCAATTCTTCTTTATATTTTTTTCCTTTTATTTTATTTTAGAAATCATAAATAAGCTACAAATATGTCTCCCCTTTCCTCTATTTCATTTTTCTCATTTCCTAAAAGAAAGAAACAAATCTGTAAGGAAAATAAACCACAAGAAAAAAACATGGAAGCAAATTTGGAAAACCAGAAACAACGAAATCTGGTTCAAGAAGCTAGTAGAAAAATCAAACTCAAAACAATCATCGCAAGACAAGTTTCAACCTGTAATCGAAGCCCAGATCATCTCAGTTTTCAAGCAATTCATGTTTCAAATTTCAAAAGCCTAAAAAAGGGGGATGCTAGCAACTTATGAAATCTAGGAATTTGTTCTCTGTTCAACATCATAACAGGTGGGTAACACTTTCAAAAGAAAATTAAATATTGGTAATTTGGTTGCATGTGAAACTACTAAAGAAGTATGTTTGTGTGAATATATATAGGTAAATTTCTATGCATATTTGGATGTATAATGTATGCATGCCTGTTTCACCTATGACATCTCTGTCATTAATTTTTAAAACTGAGGTTTTAAACAAAATTCTTTATCCCTTGATCTAGTCTTGTTAGGATTTAAATTTCAAATAGAAATTGTTTATTTCATCATAGATTAAAGTTTAAGATATATTTAAGCTAAAATAAATTTGAAATATGCTCTGGACAACTTGCATTCAACTCACATCACAGCCTACTGAGTAACATCATTTTTTTTAAACTTAAATATGAAATCCAGTTGCTTGATTATCTCTGGAAATAAGTTTGTTGGTGTATATATTTTTAAGTGCTGTGTTGTGTAAATATATCAATGAATAGGTGTGCATGCAGTTGTCTTTGTGCTTCACTGTTTTAATTTTTCAGGTTCAAGATTTGTTTAAAATCCATTATCACCTGAGCTGGTCCTTGTTAGGATTAAAGATTCAAACAAAAGTTGATTGTTTCAGTATAGATTAATGTTTAAAAAATTATAATTAAGTTAAATGAATTGAAATGACTCTGGAAACCAAAAGGAACAGGCATGCATTAACTTTATTTAAATTTCAAAATATCCTAATTCGTTGATTCAGGTTTATAAACTAAATTCTTAAACAAAATCATGAATTTTAAAAGAGAAATCATAATTTTTAGATTGGGTTGTAGAGAGCAGTTTGAGTTTGACCAGAATTTATGTTCTGGGTGATCTTTGATGATCCAAACGATCCGGGAAGCCGCGATCATTACTGAAGGTAAATGGATGAACGAAGAATGTGAGAAAATTATCGGTATGGTGTATAGATTACTGTAGCGGCGATGGTTGTTCGATTTGGTTTTTAAACCTAAATTTTCTGGTGATCAGGAATTGGTTCGTCTCGACAACTCTGGTGGATCGAGTTCCACCAGATTGAGGGAATTGGAAGTTTGGGAAATGGCGAAGGTGCTGCTGGAAAGACAGGCACTCCAGTGGTTGGAGGAGTGGGTACAGGAGGTTTTCCAGGTTAGGGGTTGGGTTCCAGTTTGTGCTTGAAGACTCGATTTTGATTTCGAGTTGTTTTTTGAGTTCTGATGATCGGGTTGTAAGGATGGATGAACGTCGACTTGAGGAAGTCGTCGTAGTTGATCGGAGGAGGCTGGTTGGCCGATGCATGTGCACGACTATGTTTTTGGGAATCAGTAATTTTTGGTCTGGGTTTGTCTCGAAGAAGGTATCAAGATTTTGAGAGGGAGACTCGAGTAGTGACTTGGGGTTTTGAAGCATGGGCTCGGGCAATAGTAGGTTACAGGTTTTTAAACTTGTTGAATTTTAAAATTTTGAAATGAAATTTTAAAATCTAAAGCAAGGTCTAAATAGAGCTTAAATTAAGTTTTAAGTATGGATTCAAATTTAATTTGTATCCTAGTTTTTGAAATAAATATGTTTTATTGAAATTTTAAATGTTTAAACAACTTTAAATGTTTAAAGTGTAATTTAAAATGAATTTGGTAAACTCTTTATAGATTTCCTTATAAGATAAGTGTTCTTTAATAATTGATTTAAAGGTTTTTTAGATTGGTTTCGAGTTTTGTTAAAATTAAATTTTAATTATTTGAAATGAAATCTAAAAGTAATTTAAAAGTAAAAAGGTTTTAAATGCATTTGTAAATGATAATTAAGTCATTAATAGGAAAAATGTTTTTATCTTAAAGTTAATTAAGATTTAATGATTTGTGATTCATTTAATTAATAAGGAAATTTAAGGGTAATAATAAATTTACTTAATTAATTAGTATTAATTAATTAGTAATTGGGAGTTTAAATTAATTAATTAAGGATTAATTACTTAAGTAATTAAGGTTGTTAATTAATTAATTAAGGGTTAATTAATTTGTAATTAAAGATCATTAATTTGATAAGTTAACATTATTAATTAATGATTCGAAACTAATTAATCAAGTAATTAAAATAATTAAAGATTGATTAAGTTACAGTTGAGCACATAATTAATTAAGTAATTAGAGATGAATTAATTGGTAATTAAGAATTAATTATCTTGTAATTAATAAGGGTTAATTTAAGTTTAATTACTTAAGGAAAGTAATTAAAGAATTGTTAATAGTTAATGAGAGGTCATTAACTAGGGATTATTAAATGATTAATTAATATAATTAGGATGATTAATTAGATTAATTAATTTAGGATAATCATTTATGGAATTGTTTAGGTTTAATTACTTAATGAGATTTATAAAGTGTAATTACTTAGTAAAGTAATTAGTGGAAATTACTGGATGTAAGTAATGGAAGAATGGAAGTAGTTTTGGTTTTAACTACTTTGTGTAATTAATAGGGTGGATAATTACTTAGTGGAAGTAATTAAGAATTAATTACTTAGTGTAATTAATTAAATAATTAAATAAAACTTATTTAGAAGTTAACTAAGTAATTAACTTAATTAATTAATTTATGTAATTAAAGATTGTAATTAATCAAGAGTGGTTAACTAAAAAGATAATTGAGAATAATTGATACCAAATGAAATTAATTAGGAAGTGATAAATTTTCTTATGAGTGATTGAATGTTGTTAAATGCTTTGCATTGGATCATATCTCTGAAATGATGTTTTGTGATATGAGATGTTTGAGTGGACAGAGATAATGTGGTTACCTATCGATGGTGAATTGTTGTGTATAAAGGAGACATCTTATATTTAAAGTTGAATTTATTTCACTTGAATAACTTGGGTTAAGATGAGATTGTATTCGAAGAGACCGGGGTCGGGTATCTGTAATACCCGAAACCACTTCGATTTGTAATCTTCATGATTCTATATGGATTTGACGTGTGAATCAATAGTCTATAATGGAATAATATGGATCTTTGAACTAAGTTAGAATACTTAGAATTTGATTTGTGAAATAAATGCTGAGCATAATAAGTAATGAACTCGTAGTGAAGTACGAGTTTCCCGGGTTTTCTTTTATGGTTTGATCTTAGTATTTCAAATTATATAGGTTTACTCACGCTGGTTTCCAACCTGACCCGGGTGTTACTTTGATGTAATGCTCGGGTCAGACCGAGTATTACAGATTTTCAGGTAAGGACGATCTGAAGCTCAGGAGGTGAGCTAGATGGCAAGAACGTATGGAGTGTTTCCGTTGTGATATATTGTTGTATATCTTGGACATGTTGTTTTAAACTATCTCGTGTTGTGACAATGATGTAACTCTGATGTATATAAACGTAACTGACAGATATAGCTTCCTTTGTGTAAAGAATATTATTTGATATTATATTTTATCCGCTGCAAATGTGAGATTCTGAGTTTGGTTTTCTGTTCTTCTTCTTTTATCTCTTTTCTTCTTTTCCTAACTGTCTGAAATTTTTGGGATCGAAATTTTCGGGTCATTACAGAAATCACCAGCAATCATAGCTTATGCTTGCTCAAGTTTAGAAACCTTCTCATAGCACAAGGATAACAAACAATCTACTAAGCGTTATGTTCCACTCAACAACATCAGGTTATTACTTAGTCGGCTACATGCTACCTCAGAACAATTCAAAGAGTCGTCCCTAAACTCTCCACAAGCCAACACACATAGTATGTAAATATTATTCGAACTCATATGATGCGCATATATCATTCGTTTGCAATACCAATCCGATCACTAGCTCGATCATGTAAATTTCACTTTCGAACTAATATATCTCATTGACCTCTCTAGTGAGTACTCCGATCAGGTTTCTTGATTAAAAACCATCGTTTTCCTTACATAGCCATATACTATGATAGAAAACTTAGATATCACATCAAGAATCTGTATCTAAGTGTTCACTGTCAATAATCGAGTGAAAAATCCTAACTCGGACCAGTGTTAATCACCTCGAAATCCATGTACTCGAATCCTAGATCAAAAACTGGTATGCGAATAAAATAATCAATATATAATTTATACACTTTATTCCAATTGGTTTCTTAACTACACCAATTACTTTTCATTTTAATTCTCATTCATTTTCCATATGGTATATTTACTCTATATACTAAAATCATTATGAATCATTTCATAAAACTTCACTTCAAGTTGTTAAACATTACACAACTTAAGTTCATACTTGTATAATACTCCACTACATCCTAAGATTATATACAAAACATTTATATTCATTTTACTTACTAAAATTTCCATAAATGCCCAAATAAAAGTGGATCTTATCATTGAGTTAACCTTCTAGACTTTTCTATCTGTTAGGCCAGGCAAGTAGCTAGGAAGAGTCAGACTCTAGTATCCAAACTCAAGACTAGACTCTACTTTTCTTAGACAACCTTAAGGTAAAGATGTGTATTAGTTGGCCCAATAATATCGAATCTTATACTTAACAAGGATGTTTAATAAATTTAAAACCTATTTAAATTCTACTATCTTTCAATTTAGGAGTTAAAAAAATCAACCTTTTATATGTTCATAAAAACAATTAGTTTCAATTTCTACATCAATTCAGAAGTTTCCAACTGTCTAAAATCATCATATATTCCTTTTCATTTCAATAATTGAAAACTACTCGTCAACAGATCAAATAAGCTGCACAACCAACCTACCATAATGCATAGGATATATGAGTTCGTAATATAACTTAACAAAAAATTTAAGAACTAAACGTCGGGTCTCATTTTAGTACATTTTGAAATAATATACATCTATAACCTTTGTATATCAAATCGTACTTTCAGAATTCAAATCAAATTCTGTTTTACCAAAATAACTATGAAGCAAAACTACTATGGTAGCATTACCCATTTTGAAACTTGAAAATGAATGTCGGTGATGCTGTACTCATCCCCAGAATTATTTTCCAACGATATAAATGAGTTCGGTACTTTTATCTCTTTTAAATCCTTTATAAAACTCATTTCTATTCATGGATACTTTCAAATAATACTAGTATTATTTTTTCTTTACAATCTTTGAATAACCAGTTTCAAAAATACCGGGATTTAAGTTCTCAAATTCTCAATTTAAATCCTTTTTATTTATAAATCATATTTTATAAACCATATGTATATAAAATTACTTTCTTTTGTATTCATTTAACAAGTATTTATCTTTGTTTAGATTATAATAAATAACTTTCAGTAAAATTAAATTTTAACCCAAAACCCAACATTATCACCGAATGCCTTATGGCCAAACTGTGAAAAAAATTCACAAGGTGTTCGTTTCAATGTTCCCACTAGTTACTTTCTACCCAACCTATGTAGTAATAGGTAAATCTGCTCATAAACAAGTCGGGCATAACCAATCAAACAATAAATGATAATAATTAAATATTAGCATTTCTTAACAAAAAGACACACCATAAATAACTATACCAATTTTTGGAAATTATTCTTTTATATATAAAATATAATCCTAGGTAAAATTATTTCATTTACCATTTTCAACATAATATTGTGTTAGTTTGTCTTGTTCAAGTATTAGGAGATCCCCATCTATAAAGTTAGCAACACGTATTGACCAGAATCCATAATCCACCCGATGGACCAATCAACACAATACAAAACATGTTTTTATAATAATAACAAATACGCACTCTCAACTTATAATTA
This sequence comes from Allium cepa, assembly GCA_030765085.1. Lineage (NCBI taxonomy): Eukaryota > Viridiplantae > Streptophyta > Magnoliopsida > Asparagales > Amaryllidaceae > Allium > Allium cepa. Next base: position 24,462,270 of record CM060936.1, on the reverse strand, counting down.
GGCATTTCATTACCCTATCTCTTAATGAGTTGTACCCCACCAAAGCCAAGGTTCTCGCTTAACCTTCAGCTCTGATATCAAATGTAATGAATAGACATTTCATCCCTCGAATGACAACACTAATACATCCACGAAATTCATGTATCATACCCAAGTGCTGAAAAGACAGAACGTTAGGATAAAATAAAATGAATATGAAGAAATAGAATAAGAAAGAAGAACACAACATCATAATCTCACATGCAGAACGATAATACAAAATACCTCAAAAGACATTTACCAAAAAGAAAATTTTAATACACATACAACAATCAGAGTAAACTAATCTATCATCAGCTCGGACAGATATAACATCCTATCCTCACAAATGCCGATTGATACAAAACAAGTAATGCAGCAAAAAATAAAATACAATAGGGAATCAGCCAACCCCTTCCAAGAGCTCCAATGAACCATAGCTAATCAAGAATTATACTCGAGCTGACCCGAGCATTATAAGAAAATATCTCCTGGATCAGTCTAGTAAATGAGCATGAGAAACTAAAATCATATAGATTTTTATATTTACAAAACCCTTCAATAATAAAGGAATATTGTAAGACTACACCACAAATAAACATGGATGGGTTTTTACCTCGCAATGATCAAATCATTTCTACTAGAAAATCCAATGGTACTATAATAATGTCTAGGGTGTGAAATATAAACAATCAAGTAGCTGTGAAGCATGCGAGTGTACATCTCAGCAATAATAGATATACAATCAAAACCGCTAAGACATGTTCAATAGTTGTGAAGGATTCCATGGAAGTGCCCTCAGAACATCTAGGATTGATGGTCCACCTATACAAGGATCAGAGATCCTTTCGAAGCATTGTACATCCTTATTCGATGTTCCATAGGAAATACATAGCTCGATACCAAGGTCGAGTGCACCACTCACTACATGCATAACTATTGGTATCTCTATGGTAGAGTCGCCTACACCCTTAGGTTAACTAAACCCCTGGAATATGCATCCTATCACTGGTTTTAGTCATTACCAATGGAGAGGCTGCGTCTAGTATTCCAGCACAAATATCATCACTCGAAACAAACTCGAAACCACACATGGATTCCCATACTTTGATAGGTCTCAGAATCACACACGGGTTCCCACATCTCAAAATAGATCATGAACCTTTACATGGGTTCTAGCATCTTAAATGGATCTTGAATCTCTACATAGATTCCAGCATCTCAAACCAATCATGAATCTCTTCCAAAGCATATAAACATATATGGTTTTGGAGTGGTAAAGGTTTTAAGTCATCTCATATAAGTACACTCACCGGCTATCGAATGCTCCAAAACTAATCGATCGATTTTCGGTAAACCCAACTCCGTTTCTATTGGAAATAAATAGATAATACATAAGAGCGAAGATCACCTCCTAACTATTTAAGTAGACGGACTTACTTATCATTTTTCCTCGAAGAGCAAATCGAGTTTATATGTACAGCATAGCATCATCGATGATAACTGAACCGTATAATTCCTTTGTTTCCACTATATATTTTTAGAGTTATATTTGGTCCATTTAAATAAAATTTAGAATGATCGCATAAGGGAAACTAATCTTCGTATACTTTCCATGCACAAGTAATCGCACAAATATGATTAACACACACATGCACAATCAAGTTATATAAATTACTTCTAATCCCCTTTTTAATTAATTGTCCTTTACTAACTAAACTTCCCCTTTTTACTTGTATATATATTTAAAATATCTTTAAAAGGTTATAAACAAGTTTCACTAATTCCCTGTTCGTTTATACTCTTTCCAATGTTTCAAAAAGTATTCATATACTTATCTCTATGGTTAAGTATCCATAAATCAATAACAAGTTTTATTTACTTCAAAATAAAATAAAAGAGGTTAAAACAAATGTTTCTCACATTTTTTTATTATCAACCTCTTCTCTCTTTTATATTTTAAAACTTATACTTTTCTATCTTTGCCTAAAAGATTCTATACTTGTTATTATCTCTTTAAAATTCCACCATCAAAGACCTAAGTATTTCCAAAAACCATTTAACGTATTCTACCACTTTAATATATTATTAAGGGTTATAAACAAAATAATAATTATTTACAACAAATCCAAAACACTTCACTTTAATCGTTATCTTTAAAACTCTCTTTTAAAGATCTAATTACTTTTCTAAAGTATAATTAAATAGGTCAAAACAAATGTTGCCCAACTTCGCCACTATAAACCCAAAATCACTTTTATACCTACCATTAACTTTGAAATAATTATTTAAATCTCGAAGTACATCTTCACTCATTAAACAAGGTAATATGCCTTTTTAATCAATTTCACTAAACCATCCATTATAACAAAAGTCTTATAGTTCAAAAACTCCCTTATATTCTTTTACAAAATATTAAACTTCTTTTCCAAACTTCTAAATATACAAAGAAAAACCTTTAAAAAGACACACACACACACACACACATATATTAGTTCATTTATAAAACTAAGATATTTAATAAAATACTATAAACAATTTGAAAGATATTATAATATAAAAGCCTTTTATTTCTTAAATATATTCTTTAACTAATTTTCTGAAAACAATATATACTATAAACCATTCTTTAATATACTTATAATTTGGTTTAAAACACTTACGTAAAATATTATTTAAAATATCTATTTTATAATTTTATTTAAAAACCATATTAACAAGTTTTATAATTTAAAACAATTTATTAAATTCCATAAATAATTATCAGCGATATATTAAACCTTGATATTTTTCCAGAAATAAGTATGATTATAGTACTTATTCAAATATGATTAGCCCTAAGATGTCTTTTAAAGTTAACTTTGAAATCATCAAACACAAGGTGATTTCCAAGTGCATCCATAGTGACTTTTTCATTTTTATTACCACAACTTCCATTTCCAATTTCCACAAATGTTCAAACCAATTCATCTATGCCAATCACACCAAAACGTCTGTAGGGAATAACCAAATATGCATATTTCCACAATATATCGCGATTTTACCAATTTAACAATCATTAAATATCAGGGATTTTCAAAGTGCGTTATAGTGACTATATCACTTCAAACATTCATAATACAATTTCCAACTTTATCAAACAACAAAATCAAACTGGTAAACAAGTCCGGGCCACGATACATGTTACAGAGAATTAAAAGAGAGATTATACTATACATATTATTGTCGTTTGCTTTTAAAAACAACGAGAGGTCCAAAAGTAATAACTTGCACTGTTCGTTATACTATTTATATTTTAACACAACAATAATTATATAACAACAATATACAAATCAACTGGTGAGTAAACTCACCAAAATTCGAGCCAACGCTTAGGCGTTCGTGATTAATCTAAAATCAAACGGCTTTCGATTTTAGCTCAAAATTCCACTTGTTTGAACTTGAAAAAATCAACTCAAGTTGTAGAGAATCCCGATACAAGTGCAACGATGAAAACGATGTCTCGATTGGACCTCGTATGCAAAAGTTACGGATTATATAAGAATTGGGATTAAAATATTAACTAATTAACTTAAAACTTAATTAACTTTAATACCTCACTCATCATATTCTCCCTCTATTCCTAAATCCTCCTTTATGTACATAATTCATGTGCATAAGTGCATAGCCATGCACATTCCCATACACCCAGCTGCCTCGCTTGATGAAACCACAAACCGATCGCGCCAGCGAACCACTCTTACCAAATTGTCTTTGGCCATCACTACATCACCACACTTAATCCACTATGAAAAAGTCAAATGTCCCCCTAAAACCCTTTATTATGCTTTAGCCAAGCACACACATGGCCACATCCATCGATAATCGTCACCACCATTGACAGTCACCTAATCTTCGCGCCACGAGACCAACCCCACCCACGAAATCTCCTTTGATGCCCTTCTGTAAATCATGACATACATGCCCAATACGTGACAAACTCCATGTCGTGATTCACCTAGCACCGTCGCACTACATATCGAACCCCCAAGCTACTCGCCCTCGTCTAACCAGCACAACGCCACTCTTCGATTCCTGAATCGATGCTCTAATCTCCTATTGTCACCAACCATAGCTTTGGCCATGGCATGTCTAGAAACCGCAAACAACGCTGCACCTTCCAACTCACATACCAATATGAAGCTCCCACCCATATGAGTTCAATGAATCCAAAATCGTTCAATTTCATTAAAGTTAGCTCTCAAAATAATTAGAAGAAGAAAGAGGGTAGTGGCGGCAGATTTTTGGTGAAGGAAGAAAATCATGAAGTGGGTTAAGATTCAAGGGGTATTTATAGTGAAATAAATAATATATTTTAATTTTTGAAATTAACCGCTACGCATTTCGGCCTCGCACTAACACACGATACGTCTGATCGCTACGAAACTTTTCTGCGCACAACAATGCAAAATGATCAAAAAAACAACACAAAAATCGTAAGTTAACTTATTTTGTGTAATTTTCAAAAATACCATTGCCGCAAAATGTGTCTAACGAAAATTGAAATATTTTGCAAATTAAAAATTATGAAAAAATCCTATAAAGTCATTTCAAAGTACGTCAATAAAATCAGTTTGTTTTATTGACAACCGATTTTCTTGTTCTCTATTGTATTTGAATCAAATTTGAATATTCTCATTCAAAACACTAAAAATTGCATGCTATTACACTTTAATTGCATAGAGCCATCTCAAATTTTTGGCTCAACATTATAACATAACTTCGAATTCAGAGGATTGGCGCAGTCCCTGAGTCTTGTCATTGTGTTAAGATTTTGGTGCAATACTATTTGGACTTTGCCTTATTCCTTGATTCCTTTTTTGTAGTCAAACCTACATTTTGGGGCGGTCATTTTGGTTTGGTGCTTGCATTAACTCACCTTCAACAAAATTCAGGAAATACAGGCGTAAAACTTGCCTCTAGTCTGCAATAATCGTAGATGGGTGTAGACTTATCTCCGTTAACCTTCGCTATCTGCATCCTATCACTTCTTCCTATTCCTTTATTTCTTTTCAAGAAATGGAAAACGTCCTAAAATTTGTTTCGCATTTATTGCTCTTGCACACATGTCACTCTCATGTTGGTTGACCCTCTATAAAGCTGTAACATCAATCTCTTTGTTTTTCATGTAAATCTACCTTGATCTTTGTGCTCACTATGCTTGTTGTTAATTGATTGACGTTTCAAAAAATTTCCATCATTTCGACTATAGGGCAAAATTTCGAGTATGGTACATATTTTTTTTTATCTTCTTCTTATTATTCTTTCATACCTCTTTTGTTTAGGCAAAAGAAAAGATAAAGATAGAAGCATATTACCTTATCTACTTAATCGATCTTTTTAAGTGTAGTTTTCTTTTCTTAAATCGAAATAATGATCGTTGTCTTTTGTAGCCCTCTGTATTTTTCAGTAATTTTTGTCAGTTAACATTGTGATTTCGGCATGGCTTCTTCTTCTTCTTTATCTTTACCTTCCAAGATAACTCGATTGAAGGACATCGAGGGTATTTTGAATCATTTTGAGTTTGATGGTTATAAGGCTAGGGTTTCTGAACCTCATGAATGTATTCATACTCCCCCTAATGGTTTTATTCTCTCACTCCCAAGCATATTCGATGTAAGCTTTATCTTCCCTAGAGTATGATCCCCCATGAGTAGCTAACTATGATTGATCTTGTTCCCATTCAACTCACTTCCCTTTCTTACTCTCTTATAACTGCCACTGTCATCCTTTACACGGAGACTAATTTTCTCCAACCTGTGCAGAGCTCCAATTTTTGTTTGATATCAATAAAAGTTATACCAGGGGTGATGTCGGTTTTTATTATGCTCAAGCCAAAAATCAATTCTAACATTTATCATTCGCAAGACTCGAAGATGGATTGATCAGTATATCTTTGTTTCAAATTCTGACAACTTTCTTTCTTCCTTTCTCTGCACCATAATCGGCCCATCTTTCTAATTTACCACCAAATCTTATGAGTCTACAGGAATCACATCTTAGGACTAGATGTAAAGGAGAGAAAAATTCAACTGTATTTTAGTAAACTAATGTTAAAAAAGCAAGGGATCTTATACCCGAATCACAACTTCTCTCGTTCTATTTTTAAGATTTCCCCAATTTCGAATGATTTAGGGGTATAATTTGCTAAAAATATATTAAATATCCATTATTTTGTTGTTTCTAAATTTCATGAGAATTTTCACTGACCTCGGAATTCCTTTTACATACAGGTGAAATGGTTGATGATCTTCTAGATAGTTTCTGAATGCTGCAAAATCGACAAAAAAGAATCCCGGAAGAGGAGCATGACGATGAGGCCTTTTGCTAATTTTGCAAGAAGATCACTATATATACCTTCTTCTTTCTCCATAATCTCTCTTTATTCCACCATTGCAGTTAGGGCTGTCAATGGATACTCAAAAAATCTAAACTCCATCTGCATCCGTATCCGAAAAGCGGATAATATCCGATATTCAAAAAAACGGATGCGGATAGAAGACATCCGCATCTGAAAATTGTCCGTCCGGTCTTTTCAAGATTATAGTATAAATTATGAGTATTTTAGTATAATGAAAGATATTTATTTATTGTTTTATTAAGTTAGTTGTTTATATTATATGCACTTAATGTTTATTAACTGCTCAAAACTATTTATTATCACCATATTTGTTTATATTTAATACTTTTATAATCAATTGGATTTAAGAAAATGTATGTTAAACTTAAATTTTATATTTATATTTCTTGATTTATTGGTCGTTAGCGGATAGGATAATTATCCGATACCCGTCCTTATCCAAGGATGCGGATATCCGATATCCGAAAATCATTTCGGATGCCGATGTGGATATGGCACTATCCGCATCCGAAAGTATCCGTTGACAGGCCTAATTGTAGTCCCATCCTGACCCCACATCCGCTATTTGCTCTTTCTCAAAGGCGCTATATGCGGCTTTATTGAGAGACTAGGGTGATTTACTCTGGGAAATTTTCCAACATCACTTCTACTTCTCCTTCCCCTCTTGCTCTTCCGCCTCCTACACTTAACTTTTCTGCCTTAGCCATTGAACTAGATTGGGCTTTTACTTAATTAAGCATTCCTTTCTCATCCCTTTTTTTACCATCCTTATTTTGATGATTTTCTTTTTATTTATGTTGGGGCCTTAGCGATGAAGGTGTGCAGAAAAGAGGAATATGACGAGGTCGTGGCCATCATTGATTGCCAAGCTTGAGGTAGACCTCGCCACGACAACTTTTAATAAGACTATATTTGAGGAAGAGTTTAAGGCATGTCGCATCAAAGCTGATAAGGTTGTAAAGAGCATGGAATTTGCTTCGACATTAAAAGATCGCAAGATGAAGGAGAAGGAGGATGCACTAACAGTGTCTCGAAAGAAGTTTTTGGACATTACTTACAGTGTGGTCTACCAAATGTATGCCTTAGCTCAGCACCAGTTCTCCACTGAGGTCGACCTTAGCTTTTTAAAGGACCCCATTAAGATTGATAAAGCTCTCACTCACTAGCAGATCATGTGGGCCTAAGAGCTTGCTACTGAAAATGTCTCTCCTTCTATTTTCAGGCAACCAGGTGAAGATAAACATTCAAAGGAACTGGGGTGTATGATGATATCAGGGTATCCAACGAAACCGAGGTGCCTAATGATATCGAGGTATTCAAAGAAACTAGGGTCTCTTTACCACCTCATGTAACTACTTAATTTTTGTATGTGATCTTAAGACCTTTTCAGTATGCAAAATAAAAATTAGCTTGTTACTTTTGCTTTGTTATGGTAAATTTCCTTTTTTTGTTATTCTATTTTGTAACCGTTTTATAAATGATTGTGTTTTCTTTGTTGCTTGTTTTTTTTGTTTTATTCTTTGAAGAAGTTTTATTCACCAAACTTCTAAAGGAAAGCAGGGACAAGCCCAAAACTCAAATTCTATATCGTTTTGACCTTAGTGCAGCAGTTATTTTAAGCGTGAGAAAGAAATAGATGAGTCATTTACCCAACTTAAGAAGAAACCCAAGGTTTGTTTTCCAAGCTTGATCAAGTCGTTAAATAGAAGGAGGCACTCAGTGATTTTCTACTAAACTGCTGGCAATATATCTTAGAAAGTGTCTCCTTCCCACCTAGTAGCCCTCACTTAGAGTGGTTTAGGTGTAGGCTTAGGATTCTGCATAGGGAGTGAGTTCTACTTATGGTTGTCCTTTTTTGTATATGGAGTCATTGGAGCTATCGAGTAATGGTGTACTTAATAATATATGTTTTGTTAATTTTAACTTAGCATATTTTTATTTTCTTTAAATCGATTTTTAATTTTCACTAACTAGGCTGGTTCCTATGAGCTTCCATCCAAGTTTACTAAGGCCTTTGAATCCAACATACCCTTAGTTCCCACTGTTCATAGCCCATATGACACAAGCCTGCCCGAGTTTGAGGTTGTGGCCATGAATCCCTCAGAAGAATTTCCACCTGGTATTTACCAATGAAAAGCTCGAGAAATAGTTGAAAGAATCTCTTTTTGAGCTTAAAGAGAAAAAAGATGCTCAAAATCGTCAACATTGACATAACATTAAGTTACGTGAGGGGGTGGAGGTTTCTGAATCAAAATTGAATAAACTACAACAATCTTTGAAGGATAGTGAAGCACTTTATGGGGTTGTCTATAAGGTGGAGATAGCGAAGTTGAATAAAACTATAAAGGATATATCTGCTTAAATTGCCCGCCAAGTTAGAGATAAGGAAGGTGCTGAAGCAGGAAGAGAGAGACCCAGTTTTGATGTAGTTCCTACTCCCTCAGGGGATATGGACCCTTCCTTGGTAGATGAATTAAAGAAGCAAGTGGAACTTCACTTCCAAGTCAAACTTAAAGAAATGCAAGCTTACTATAAGTAGTAACTTGAGCTTTGGGTGTTAAAAGAGCTTTCCTGCTCATGGAGGAAAGGGTGGAGGGCGGAAGCCCCTAAGTTTTTTGGTTCTTTTTCTAGGAATACAAAGAAGACCAAGGATGAACATATCAATGCTTTAGAAAAGACTAGAAAGGATGCCATGATCAAGATTTATGAGCTTGAGGATTTAGTGCGAAAGGCTCGGTCATCTACTTCTGCCGTAGTAGCCATCGTCGATGTACCTAGGCATAATCGTGTCGCTGCTCTTGCAAAGAAACTAAACAAGGAAAAGTTCAAAAGCAAGATGGAAGAAATCACTGTACAGCGCACTATGGACGTTTTTTACTTTTATCCTACTCTTGACTTAAGCTTTCTTCGTAACCAGGAAGATTTCATGGTGACTCCAACTGCGCTCGACTGGACTATTGGGCTAGTGCTACTTACGATCATAGGAAGCTCTCCCACTTAGGATGGAACCGCCTTTGGCAAGCATAGCTTAAGTGTTTTTGTATTCTTGTGGTTCCACAACTTAGGACATTTTTTTAATTTTATGTTGTTGAATAATTTTCGGTTGCATATGTACATTTTAGGTTAATTTTCTTTGTAAGGTTTGTAAACTCTTTATGAGTGTTTTACTTAGGCTCATTTAACCTTTAGCCTACTTTTTTCGATCGTGATTCGAAGAATGTTAGTCTAAAAGGAAAGCTTACCTCTCCCCTGACTAGTATTACCAAGTTGGAAGGTTTGCTGAAGGACGTCGAAGGCGTATATAGGGTTGTATACATGAACGGAATTAAGGCTCTTGAACAGAAAGTTGAAGAACTAAATGAGCAGGTCGTAAGGCAAATTCACGTTGAATATGCCCCCTACACCTCCACTTGGGGAAATCATGATGTTATTCTTACGTGGAAGAATGAATTGAAAGATTATTACAAGGCCAAGTTTATTGAGCTAAAATTTGTTTACAAAGAGGGATCGAAAACTGTTTGGAGTAGTGGTTCGCCTTATATTTCTACCATGGGAGCTTTTCGAACCTTACTCTAGGGATACCAAGAAAATAAAGGATTGGATGAGATTGAGCGGGTCAAGAGAGTGCCTATGGAATGCATAAACGGTCTCGAGAATAAAGCTTTTTCCTAAGAGTCTTATGTCAATCTTGATGCTGCTGCTACTTCTCTAGGTGGGTTGGATAGGGCTTCCTTGATGGAGCAGCTTCATGATGAAAACGTAAGGAGCGTTATGGCGGACATTGCTATGAAGCATGCAACCGATATCTTTTCTAGCTTTTTGGCTTAGACCTGACCTAACACTATTATATAATCATGTTGATTATGAGTATGATCCGCAAGACTATAGTGATGTTTGGGCCGGTGCTAACTATGACCCTCGTATCGCTTTTGGCGGCGTTGCTTCTGGTTGCTTATCTGTCTTAATTACTAAGTTGAATAACCCATCTCCTATTCTAACACTTAAAGATAGTTCTGCTTTGCATCTAGCATCGGTTGCTCGTAGACCTTATTGTCGAAACAGGATAACAACCGAGACTTCATCCGAATCCTAGATAGATTCGTAAAGTTGTTTTATTTATTATGGATTACGGTTGTCATTTTTCTTTGAAGCTTTTAAAGCATTTATAGGTGTTTGGGTCATGTAAATATGTATAGACTCCAATGAGCATTAGTGGAACTAAATATATATAACGAAATGATTTCTTTTTTAATATTTACCTAGCAAGCTTTTAAGTAGATAATTGGACTGTGCTACATATGTTGATTGTTACGAATACAATGAGTTGTCTTTTTCTTGCCATCTTTAGATTTATTATCTATGTAGCTCATCCTTTCTGATGTTTGACTACCATGAACTTGATTGTCTTAGCATTTAAGCTTTGTCATGCACTTGGCATGGTCTGCCCGGGGTGGAATGATGTTTGACTGTGAAGTCAGGTCATGTATTTACAACCTTTTTAATTCATACACATGGTTTTTTGTATTGGTTTACATTGTCTACTATCCTTACATCCAGTGTGTCTATGTCATATCAATTAACATAGAAAGACTTTTATACTGGTTTGGGCCTCCAATATCCCTATGTCCAGTTTAGTTATTTGTCTGAAAGATAAGCTGCATTTGCGTAGTTTTGCTTTAATAGCTAGTTATAGTTGGTTCAGGCCATCTAATATCCTTACGTCCAGCCTAGTTATTTAGCTATGTCGAAGAGATCAACACAAGGATATTTTTATTCTGGTTTAGGCCGTCCAATATCCCTATAATCGGTTTGTTATATTATTACTTTCATAATAATTTCAATGTTTATTACATTAGTAACATAGATTATACAAAATAAAGCCTGAGATGTTCAGAATTCCATGTTCTTAAAACTAGTTTTCAATCAGGTTTTGATAGTTGGTATGCCCCGTTAGCCAAAACTTCTAGTATAACTAATGGGCCTTCCTAATTTGGGCCCAGAGCTCCATCTACTGGATTTTTATACTGGTCACTACTCTTTATCACACCAAATCTCCCTTATAGAAGTTTCTTTCCTTGAGCTTAGCATTTTAATTTCTTGCCATCCTTAGTTGGTATGTGACAGATACAACTGCTGCCTCATCTCTTCTTTCTTGGATGAGATCGAGAGCAGCTTCCTATTCTTCTCTGTTGTATATAATATCCTTTTATGTGATGGGATCTCTACTTCGATAGGGAGCATGGATTCATATCCATAAGTTAATGAAAAACGAGTATGTCCAGTTGCAGATATAGTAGAAGTCCTATAAGCCCATAATGCTAATGATAATTCTTTTGCCCATTTTCCCTTTGCTTTCTGCGGTCTTTTCTTAGGTAACTTTTTGATAGTTTTGTTTGCTGCTTTGACCTTCCCATTTGCATATAGGCACGCGATGGAGGAGAAACTTTTAAGTATGTCATTCTTTTTGTAAAGCTCCACAAATTCCCTAATTTCAAACTGTGTCCCATTAAAAGAAATTATTTTGTGAGGGATTCCAAACATTGTGGTTGTAATTCATATGACAAAGGTGACTATCCTTTTCATAGTGATGGTGGATAAAGGATCGGCCTCTACCCATTTGGTGAAGTAGTTTATCGCCACTATAGCGTACTTCTTTTCCTCCTTTGACATAGAAAGTGGACCTATTAAATCTATGCCTTATATATCGAAGGGCCATGGGCTAGCTAGTGGGATGAACTCGTGGGATGACCGTATGGAGATACTTGCAAATATTTGACATATGTCTCATCTTATTACAAATTCTCTTGCATCCGGAAGTACCATGGGCCAGTAATAATTGTGCCTTGATGCTTTCTTTACTAATTTGGCTCCTTTAGAATAGTCCTCGCATTTCCCTACGTGTACTTCTGTCATGGCTCATATTCCCTATTCTTTGGGAAAGCACCTAAGATAAAGGGTGGAGTAACTCTTTTGTATAATATGTCATCAAAGAATGAGTAGTACAGAGCATGATATCTTATTTTTTTAGGCTTTATTTATGTTTTGGGGTAGGATTTCATTTAGCAGGAATTATTTTATAGGGGTCATCCATTTTTTTCTTTAGTTTGTTAAAACGGAGGTTCAATTAGGGACTACCCTCAGTTTCCTGGCCTTGAGACCCCTATATTATTGCCCTTAGGCTCGAGTTAGGACCAGTATTTTATTAGCTTCTATGATGCTCGACTCTGCCACTGTCCTATTGGAACTGCTTTCATATATTTGCTACTTTGGTGCTCGCAAGTTTAGCTAATGAATCGGTAGATGAGTTGTTTTCCCGTGGAATTTTCTTTGTACCAAATCATTCAAACTGCTCCGGTAATTCTTTAGAAAGTTCCATATACTTGACCAAGGTTGACTCATTCACTTGGTATTTGCCCCACATTTGGTCTACAATAAATTGGAAATCGCTGTAAACTTCAAGATGGATTACATGGGCCATTTTTAGGCCTGCAAAGAGAGCCTTATATTCTTCCATGTTGTTAGTCGCCTTGAATCCAACTTGTATTTCTCTATATAGTTTCTGCTTAGGAGTAATCAGCATATATCTGATCCTTGCCCCCTTGTTCATTTGAAGCCCCATCTGCATACAGTTGCCACAACTGTGGGATAAGCACTTCTTCCTCAAGTTAGTGTTCGGTTGGAAGTGTGCATTTTGCAATTGAGTCTGTTAATGCCTTCCCTAGGTAGTAAGTGATGTCATATTGGTTGAGCTCCATTGCCCATTTCAACAATCAGCCTAATTCTTTGGCTTTTGCAGTATTTGTGCTAGTGGTTTGTCTATGATGACTTTGATGGGATGCGCCTGGAAGTAGGGCCGTAGATTTCTTTCCATGAGGAGCAGGTTTTAGGGTAGCTTTTCAACGACTGAGTAATTTAGCTCGGCTCCTAACAAATGCTTTCTTATAAAATAAATTGGCCTTTAGGTTTTTAGGCTTCTTCGTCCTTTTGAACTACTGCAGCACTAACATCCTTATCAGTTATAGCTAAATATACATGCAAATTCACACTTGTTACTGGTTTTCATAGTATGGGTAAATTGACCAGGTGGGCTTTTAGGTTTTGGAATGCGGCTTTACATTCTTTAGTCCATTCAAAATTCCATTCCCTCTTCCCCGGATTGAAGAATGGTATGCGCTCATCTGTTGCTTTAGAGATGAACCTGTTTAGCACCATTACATTTCCATTTAGGCCTATAAGATCCTTCGGCTTTGTTGAGATTTCCATCTTCCTTATGGTTTCAATCTTCTCTGGGTTTGCTTTAATGTCACAAGCGCTTACTCCTAAGAACTTACCCGACTAAATGGCGAAAATGCATTTCAAATGGTTCAACTTCATATTGTACTACCTCAGGACTTCAAATGTGTATCCTAGGTCATGGACGTGACTTAATGCAGCCTTTGAGTTAACTAGCATATCATCAACAAATACTTTAAAATTCTTTCTTATCTGATTTGAGAACATCTTGTTAAGCAGCCTTTGGTAAGTCTCCCCGAAGTTGTTGAGCCCAACGGCATGACTTTGTGGAAATGCAACTCCTTGTCCATTAAGAAACTGGTATGCTCTTGAACTAGCTCGAACATAGCTATCTTATTGTACCTTGAATATGCGTCCATAAACAAAAGAAGTTCGTGTCTACTGGTTGCATTCACTAGCTTATTGATTCTAGGTAGGGAAAGCTATCGTTAGAGCAGGCCTTGTTGAGGTTGGTACAATCTATATAGGTCCTCCATTTTCCATTGGTTCTTCTCGTAAGCACTGGATTAACGATCCATTTTCGTAGTACACTTCCCTGGTGATGAATTTTTTCTCCTTTAGCTTTGTGACTTCTTCTTACAGAGCATTGTACCATTCTTGATCTACTTTCTATGCTTTTTCCTGACTGGATGGGCAATAAGATCGATGTTGAGCGCATGACAAATGATGGTTGGATCTATTCCTATCATATCTGAATGTGTCCAAGCAGATACATCTAAAGACCTTTCTAAGAAGTCTACTAGTTCAACTTGGGCTTCTACATTAAGATTTTTCCTATCTTCGAAACCATTGAATGGTTCTTTGGATCAATTTTCACATCTTCAAGGTCATCCGTTGGCTTAACTCTCTCTCTTTATCTCCTCTAATCTGGGGTCTATTTCACTTTCTGCTTGCTCTTTTGGTTAAGAAGTGGCTGTGAGTGCCTGTTTCTGAGCCTTTTTAAAGAAGAACTATGCATAAACCGAATTATATTCATCGGTGCCGATCACATCCATATACTTTTGCTTTTATTTCTTTCCTGATGTTGTGGCCGTAGGTTGACTTGTTTTAGCCTTAGCTTTGGTACTTGGTACTGGTGCAGTTCTCTGAACTGATTCTATTTCTTTTTTATTGCTATTATTATAGGTATTAGAAGAGAAACTATAGTAGTTTCAAATAATTATATTTTTGGAGGTAAGATTTACATTATGCAATTCTTTAGCTAAAAACTATTCTCCCCTTATCGACCCTATCCCAGCGGGGATTTTGAACTTTATGAGCAGATCCTTCGGTGAAATGATTTCCCATAAGTCTATCAATGTAGCTATTTCTAGGAATGCATTGTATGGCGAGGGTTGGTCAATGATCATGAAGCTCACATAGAATGATTTGTGGAGAGGCATTGTTCCAACTATAACAAGTTGCCACTAAGATGGTTGTAGTGTTATTGAAGCCATAGATCGACTTAGGGCTAGGCTTTAGAATTTCTTTTGGAATCTTCATCTGATCATATGCTGATTTAAAGTTGACATTGAATGGGATTCCAAAATCAACAAAGAAGTTTTTCATGGTGCAGTTCCAAATCTACACCGTGATACTGAGCGGATCTTGATGCGTGAATACAACTCCTACTGCATCAGTTGCTGTGAAGATTATTTCTTATGCTGTCTTTTTCTCAACATGGAAGACTACTCCCTGTTGTATCTTTGCTTCTTGTATGTATCTCTCCTATGACTTTTTGCTTGCTCCAACAAGATATGGCCCTCCATGGATTGAGGCTATGAGGTTGGAGGGATTTCCTGCTTGGTTCTCATTCGGATCTAGGGTGAGATTCCCAGACTTGTCTTCATTGTTAGCTTTTTGGAAGCTACCCAGCTATCATTTTTGAATCAGCCGTTCTATTTTGTTTTTCAACTGTCTGCAGTTGTCTATGTGATTTTGCTTTGTGGAAATGACAGTATGTTTCGCCTCGATTCTGCTCCGCCTTCTTCCCTTTCTTGGGTACTATGCAAATTCTATCTTGGTTATTTCATATATATGTCTAGGAGTACGGGTGAAGGGAGTTTTTGCTGTAAAGTTGAGCTCCTTTTGTCATTGTGCAGGTGGATGAAACCCTTCTGCCCCTTTCCTTGTCATAGTTGTGGGTAGAAGTTCTCTGTGTTTATGTTGTGGATCTGGCCTCTTCTATCCTTGCGTAGCCGCTTGCCCTCTCATAAAAATCCTTTATGTTATGACATGACTTTCTACTATTTTTCTCCTACATCGATGTACCTCTTCTAATCCCAGCGTGGGCTACCATTAGTAGTGCTTTTTTACTGGTTACTTCGATCCAAAGTGCCTTAGATTTGAATCGCATTATGAAATTGCATAGGCTTTCATTTTCACCCTACTTTATGCAAAACAAGGTGTTTAAATCTGGGGAGGCCTCCCTTCCCTAGTTGAATTGCCTCAAAAAATCTACGGATAGCTGCCTCCAAGAACGGACCTCCCTTTGTTTGTACCTCCTAAACCATCAGGATGCACCAGCTAAGTATATTGAGAAGAGTTTGCATTGAGCCATCCTCCCTAACTTCAGAATGTCCATGTAATACTCAAAGGTGCAAATGTGGTCATCTGGGTTGGTATTTCCATCGAACTTGTCGATTGATGGGGCTTTAAAGTTATCTAGAAAATATGCTTCTATAATGGTATCACTGAATGAGGAAGAAGCTTCTTCCTCGACCTTTTCTTTGGTGTTTTGTTGGCAAAGATTTGACAATTTTTCCACATGAATCTTTAAATGTTGAATCTCATTTTCCCTCAGATCTATCTGAGATGAATCACCTTTACGAAACAAAGTTGCATCATCATCATTATGAGTAGATTGACCCTGCTTTTTCAGCATAAGCAGATTAATGTTGGGTGGCTTATATTTGATCTATGAGTTGATTTAGGTCTTTCCTTTTAGTTTGGCATCAGTCTTCTGGCTAGCATCACCGTTACAATTTCCAAGGGTGTTGTTTTCACTTGCCCGCTACATAGTGAGCACGGTTTGCAAGTGATGGGAGTAAGTTACGTAGTATGAAGGTGAAGTTGGCCTAAGGATAGCATGTTGGGCCATAGTCTTTTCTATTGCTTCCATTCCTTGGTTTATTTGGTTAGTGAAGGCATGAAATGTGCCCAGGATAGGATCTAAGGGGGATTCTGTCGAAGCTTCCACCTTAGTTTGAACTTTTGAGATTACAAGTGGCTTTTTTGAGGTTTTTGAGGCCAGATGTAATTGTTCTTGTGCAGGTGGAATCAATGAATTAATGGGATTCATGGTTTGCGAAGAAAATACTGGTAAAACTTGCTAGATTAGGAAAATGAAGGTTCATGTCCTCCTTTTAATGCCAAAAATGTTGGTGAGATTTTTTATCCCGCAACACCTAAGTGATTACGAAGTGATTATAACACTAATTGCCTTTGTAATTAAGAATCAATAAATTTAAGCAACATTAAATTTTCCTTAAAGGTAGTAATTATGCTGCTGCATGCTAACACAAGTATATAGTTGCAAACTGGTTATTGAAATGTCAAGTTGAATTTACATCAAATTCAATCAAAAAACAAAAAAGTATCTAGCATTGGAAACAAGGCAAGAAAATGTGCAGAAAAAGTAGAAGTCACGGAGATTTACGTGGTTTGGATGCTAAGGAATCCTACATCTACGGGAAAAGTATCATTTTCTTCTTTTGTATTTTGTTAGTACAGATATTAATAGCAGAGAGTGTAAAACTCTTGGTCATTAACCCTAATATCAAATCCAAAGAAATCCACTTTGCTTGCTACAATGCTTTTCTATTTATAGTTCAATGACACATGTGGATTGCTAAAATTCTCCTTCTACTCTTTTTGTTTTCGGTTTTGGATTCTGTTGTGTGTCATCCATCCATCTCCTCTATTTGACGTATGTGGATGGCTGACATGTCTTTGGTAGAAAACCATAATTTGAGTCGTTGAATTGGCGGGAGGTTTGAAATTAAAGGGGGGAAAACTAAAATTGAGGTGGGAAACTCAAATTGAATGGGTTATGCACTTCTAATTCTGAGGAGTGGATGGTCTGTATTCTGCTCCCATATATGAGTGAGAGTGCAATGAGATGTTCTTTTCTTCAAGATGAACTGTGTCGTCTTTATTATCTTTACCAAAAAGATGTTGAGAGTTGTGTCTTTGCTTCGACTTGGGCAGCGTTAATACCTACGGGTTTGAATTATGTTGTCAAGTGTGGAATATTTGCATAGTACTTCCCTAAAAATAGAGATAGTCGAAGTCAAGCTATATTACTTAGCAAAGGAGGCCGAATCACCATTTACGGAGCTAGTTACCCTATGTAATTCCACATTGAATTGCTCTTTGTATTGGGTTGCACAAGTTACTGGTTAGTGATGCTTATATCTTTGTTGTTTACTTGAAAGTGTGGACCTACACCGAAGCGCTGATTGAGGGGCCCTATATGCAGCCCCTTGGGATTTTTTTGATTTTGCATGATACTAATTAAGGGGTCCTCATTGAGAGCAGTCGGGTCCGCACTTGGAAGTGTTAGCAATGCATAAGCTTTTGGAGTAATGTTAGAATTTATCGAGCCTTTTTTTGTAGTGCAGTCCTCTTCTGTTGTGCTCTCCTTATGCTCCTATGTTTATTATGCGCCAATGGCAGCGCTTTTCCTTATAGACCTGTTTGGACAATGACTTAACATTACTTTGGCTTTTGATTATCCTTGACATTGTGCTTTAGTGTCAATTAAGTTGAACAGTGCAGTAAGACTTCTGATTGTGTTGATGCATTTCTTCGATGCTGGTTAGTACCTCTTTAAAATAACGGTGCGGTTCTATCACCTCAACGTTAAGTTAAGATAGCGGCGCATCCTTATGGGTTTTTTATGTTGGTGCTAGATTGCGGCACAGACTTGGAAGATACATCGTAGTCCTGAATATTGAAGTGGGTATTTAGATCGCAGATTGTTTCTTACACTTTGTAGCCATGTCAAGGTTTTGGCATATGGTCATAATGTAAGGCCGGATTGGTGCAGTCCCTGAGTCTTGTCATTGTCTTAAGATTTTGGCTGAATACTATTTGGACTTCGCCTTATTCCTTACTTCCTTTTTTTGTAGTCCAACCTTTATTGTGGGGGTAGTCCTTTTGGTTCGATGATAAAACGAACGATATGACATGAGATATGTTCCTTTTTTATTGCTGTGTCGATTTTCTGGACAAGCTTTGATCGCTATATATATATGTATGTATGTATTGGAAAACGGTGTAAATAAAGGAATCTCATAAGGACACTTAACTAGCGATGAATGTAAGTTAAGGCTGGAAGTTCGAGGATGATTATGCGCTATGTAAATTAACTGTAAAATTGATTGTACACTAATTGGTTGGATAGTTTACAATGATTATGCGCTATGTTATATGATCCAGCCCTTGAGGAATTTTGAGGATGAAATTCTTTTAGGAGGGAAGAATATAACGCCTCGTAAAATAAATAGTAATTAATTAAAAAGAATTAATAAATAATTATTAAAGATCAAATATGGAATTTGAGCAAACATCAGAGTTTGGCTATGAAACTTGCACCATTGTGTTCGTAACGCTTTTCTAATCAACTTTTATATATAAGACTTCATGATCAAAGTTCAAATAAAGAAGTTATCGATGTTTATGTTATGGCGGATAGGGTTGAACCTCGTCTAATGGCCCAGATTTAATAAATCATAATCCAATGAATAAAATTGATTCAAACTCCTATACAGACCTAAACCCTCACTTTTCATCCTATATTTTTAAATAAAGGAGTAGAGCTCTGCCATTTTTCCTTCTTCACTATTTCTAGAAATTATTAAAATACTATATTATATATATTTATACTAGAGAAGGGAAGAAAATAAAGGAGAAGAAGAGAATGGGTGAATCAATTCCGCGAAAAGGATAAACTTTATAATTATAGATCTAAATTCCATTTAACTCAATTTTATTCTCAGATCTGTAATTCTAATGGGCATGCGTGTGTGTGTATCTTTATACATATTTTTTTGTTGGAATGCAAAAGGAAATCAACTAAAGGAATGAATTCGAATTTGGAGATTAGAAAACTAGAAAAGTAAGTGGAAAATTATATGATTTTTATGTAACATTGAAATTTTTATCGTTAAATTTGTTTGATTTACTATGCCTACGTAAGATCCATTGAATTGTAGGCTTATAATGAAGGTATTTAATAGAAATCTCACCTACATATTTTGTAAGTTATTTAATTTTGTAGGAATGTTATTTACAACCTAAACTAGAAATTTTAGAAAATTAGTCCTTAAAAATTGTGAAGTGAGATGTTGACAAGATTGTGAAGTTTATTCCAAATTTATGTTAATTGGGTTGTAAACTGTTTAGAATTCAGTAGGTATACCCTAGTTTGACTTGAAATGTAAATTTCTCTATTTTAATTCATTGGTAGCATTGAATGGACCGTACAATTTAGTTGTACTTGTTTCCGTGTAAATTTTCATAGACTATCCAACTTCATAACTATGTATAAAAAGTGTTTCATTTGGAATAATAGGATATACATAAATGAAAGAGATAGGGAAAGCATTAGATGTTCTTCTTCGTAGTTTGCACTGTCAATTTCAATAGAAATGAAAATAGATAATTCCGCATAATTTAGAAGGAAGCAAAAGTCCATCTTTTACGTAGTCTAGGAAAGTTATTGGCTCCAATATATTAAAATGTAAAAACAAACATTCTTTGTAGAATTTTCACATAAGTGTATATTAATCGACGGAATTTCTATTGAATTAGAAAACCGTCAAAAAAAATTGAAATAAAAATGACCGCAAGCGCACGGCGTATACTTGTAGTACGTGGCGAATACGAGTTGATCCACAGGGAATTGTTGATTTTAAAAATCTATTCAATCAAATTAACCAAAGTTGAGTGAAAGTTAAGCTAGAGAATTAGAGAATTAACTAACTACTGAAAGAAAAGAGATGCACATATAAGAGTTAAATGACAATTTAGAGAATAAATCCACTCTCTAAATCACATAGTTCAACACATGAAATCATGATCTCTCTTTTATGGTCGTTAATGCTTTAATTGATGTGCTTATCATAAGTATGGCATATTTGTACTATTGATTAGTCAACATAAGCCATCAAACTATAACACACCTCTTAAACCACTTAACAATTTTCATGAAACTGGAAAATGAAATCTATTTTAAGTATGACCTATTAACTATTGATTTAGAAATATAGACCATCAAATTTGAATTTCAAAACACTTTCTTATGCCATAATCATATTTTGATGAAGAGGCATTTGTGTTAGTGATTGTTTAAGCATGGCCTATTTGGTGTCAACAATATCGGCTATCAAAGTCAAAGCAAAAACAACAAATAAAACACTTCATTGATCATCATTAAGCACAAAAAAGAGCATGAATTAACAAATAGTTGAAGTTCCATAATTAGAGAGCTTCATTACCCATAAATTGAAGGGGTTTAGCCTCTCATATTTGTCATTTGATTAATATAGGATCGATTTCACCCTAGATGGGGGTTAATAGGGTGATACTAATAGTTATAAAAATTATTACGAAAGTTTATATATAATAATTGCAACACAGATCACAGCAGAATAATAGCGGCAAAGATGGTAGCAGAATAAAAAGCAGGAAATAGAACACATGGATTTACCTAGCTTAGGCAAACCATGCCTACGTGCTGCCCCTAAGATATCTACTAGAAATTAAGTAGTCAGACGCTTACACATGTAAACTCACAACACCCCCGACTAACCTAACTCTACACTCAAAATCCTGCCACAACTCAGCCACTGAGTTGCGAATTCTTGAACTACACCACCGTAGTTCGTCCCTTAGTCATACGACTAGAATTTACAAAGGTATAAATGGAAAACACAAATTTAAAACAATAATATAAAAACAAAACCCTAATTTCAAAGCCCAAATAATAAAATAAAAGAAACCGGCCCAAATAAAATTACCACTAAAAATTGCTAGCCCTTTTTCTCTTTTATTTCTATGGCCTTTGCTTTGTAAAAATGACTGCCTCGTTCCTTTTCTTGCTCGTTCCTCTTTCGATAATTAGGGCTTCCTCATGAAGTTACCGGCTTTGTTAATTTGATAGATGATGTTTCAATTCCTTTCTCCGATCAATTGTTGATTCATGACTTGCTTCAATTTAGTCGAGTTTGATTGTTGAAAGAATTGGTACATTTATTCCTTTTTGATTTATACAGTACTCGACTTTGATTCGATTCGAGTTTTATGATTTATTCTTCTCTATTGTACTTGAACTCGAATGGTTTTAAGCCGATGATGATTAGGGGTTTATATAGGTTTTATTTCCCTAAATTGCATTCATATATTTTACACGAATCTGTTTGATAATTTTAAGCTCGGCCACTCGATTTTGCATGGATGTTTGTGATGTTTCTGACTTGTTCAAATTCATATATTTTGTTAATTGATTCCCACGGCTTCGATCATGAACTTTTCGATTCGTTGACAACCACGGCTTTGAATTGTTTTGGAATTTGACTTGTTTGACTTGTACCTTGTTGTTTCAGATTGAATTTGGCCTTGACTTTGGAAATGATTGACTCCGGCCATTTGAAATGATTTTAGGACATTGTGATATTTGAACATATGAATTTTTTTTTCCTTTATGACTTCGACATTGCTTTGATATTGAATTGCAGTTGTTTATTTGACACTCATTTGTCCCCTTGACGTCTGGTCTGGATTTGTGGTCTTGCTTGCATATGAACTGTTCGTTGTACTGAGTTGTTTATGTGCACTTGTATACTTCATGGTTGTTGTTGCCACTTCCTGTTAGACTTGATATTTGTACATGTCTCTGGTTCCTTTAAGACTATATTTTTCTTTGGTTCTAGTTATGTTCATACTATTTTGATTACAGTCCATATCTAGTTCATGATGTCTTTGAAACTGTTTTGAGCTGCACTGACAATTGCATTCATGTTCACACTTGTTCCTTTGAAGTCGTGGCATTCATACTTTACTGCACTGATTTTATTGCATCCATTCTTCACTTTGATATTGCAGTCTTCATGTTGTATCTGTATCATGTTGCCAGGCTTGAGTTTTGCATATCAGGTTCAATTGAGTCTTGATACATTTAAAGTTGTACATGTGTGTTTGCATATGACACTCCATATTTTCACTGTACTTCTCTTGTAGGTTGTTGTTCTTTGAATCACTCTTGTTGTTTCATTTTGAACTGGTTGACACAGTTGAGTTGGGTTAAGTTGTTGTAGTCTGCATTGCACTGTCTTACTGCATCATGAAGTTCGATCGCTTGTGTGGCCTTCTTTAAGTGCTCTTGTCCTTTGATACATGTGTACAAAATGCTGGTGATTATTGCAGTTTTATTGTGGCTTCACTTTGAAACAGTTTCATTTGAACTTTGGTCGAGGCTTGATATATGTTAATTTTGGATTTTTGACCATTTTACTGAACTTGCACTTGTGTTAAATCCAGCTTAAAAGCTTGGGTTTGACCTTGTGCTTGCATCATAGCTTTATTTGTTTCACTTGAGTTGAACCCGGCTTTTGATTTGGATTTGACCTTGTGCTCACTTGTCCCTGTAATTTCATTAAGTGTATATCGTTGTGTACGACCTTATGGCATGTACAATGATAGTGCATGTCACAAGCTGTTCGTGTATGATTAATACAAAATTAATTGATGATGAACAACCCAAATAACTGAAAAAAATAATATTTTCAAAAATCACATTTTATTTTATACTGCAAAATATTTTCTTTTCAATTTTACTGCGTTATGTTTATTTTGCAGATTGCTCAGATGCTGGATTCAATCTGGAATAGAGTTGGTGATAAAGTACGAGTGCATGAGCGGTATGTAGTGAGGTGCTTATGTAAATGCTAACTGTATAGTAAAAAATTGTGATGTATTCAAAATTGTATTGTAATTGAAATTTGTGTATACATAGTGAGAGCACAAATTTGTACTATTCAAAATTGTAATAAATATTTGTTTGAACAAAATATTCGTTTGAATTTAAATTCTGTGTTATTTATTTTATTCAGCAAATATTTATTTAATCATGTGAAAATAAAATAGTGCATTAACAAATGCATTTAAATGAATATATATATATATATATATATATATATATATATTATCATCAAACAAAAATCATATGCTTGCATATTCAACAGTCTCCCTCTTTTGATGATAACAAACATATATTTAAGATTTTGAGTTTGTTAAATGTATTTGATCATTCTATTTGCTCTCTCTATTTGAATGCTCCCTTTCTACACAAAGCTCCCCATTCATATATGCATGTAAATAAATAAAAATGAACCTAGATACATATAGAAAATACAAAATAAAATATTTGACCATTATTTTCCAAAATCTTAACCTTTCTCTTCCCCTTTTGTTATCAGCAAAAGAGTAATAGTGTTAGAAAAATAGAGATAAAGTGATAGACATTAATATAACATTAAAACTCAATCGAATATAAATATTAAATTTCAACAAAAAATCAAACAAAAATCATAAATACTCTGTTTGACGCATATTCCAATTTAGAATGATGTGGATGATGTCATTATATAAAACCATATACTTGTGTCTATTTATGATATATTTAAATCAGGAATTTGAATATCTACTAACCATGCATAACCGTTAGGACTTTTAAATGAGATTAGTAGTATTCCAAATCTAAAAATGAATTCAAGTATCTTCTAACCACGTATAACCGTGAGACTTTTAAATGGGATTAGAAGCAACTTGTCTATTTAATCAGTCAATTTTGATATGCGTTCCATACATGCATAACCGTGAGGACTTTTAAATGAGCATGGAAGCACATAATCAAAAGTTCCAAGTAATTCACCCATGCATAATCGTGAGGACTTTTAAATGAGAGTGAATACTTTGGATCTTTATATTTCTTAAAAAAAAATGAAAGCGCATAATTTTCCGTTTAAAATACCACATATTGACATACCATATTGGATTATGATAAGTGATGGTCGATAGAAATATGATAGAAATAGAAATGGTCATGGAATATTACCAACAAAAAGTTTTTATAACTCTTGTTTAAATTTATAAAGAAATTTACTAATTATACTGTCTCAAGTTATAATATATGATTAATATTAACACTCCTTTAATCATTATTTATCTTTTAGATAATCAGTAGGGAGTCAGATTAGTCAATGTAGTCATTTAAGATCAAATCCAAAAATAATTATAAAGTCAAATTTTCTAAGATGACTAATCTAAAACATGGTCAACAAAAATGATTTTCTTAAAGGGGTTTTAGAAAAATGTCTGCTGTTTGAAAATTATTTGAAATGAAAAATATGCAGATATTTTCTTTGAAAAACGTGATGCGGTTAATGAATGTTTCTATATAAAACACATTCCACTAGTAAATTTTCTATCAACTAGATTACCGGTGTAAACTGCATCTGAATTTTTTTTTGACTCAAATTTATCATTAGTTTGATGCCATAGACCAGACCGTAAAGTTGCAACAAATTTCTTAAAATCATTTTTAACAGCTTTTACATGAAAATCTCTTAAATTTGAATTGAAATCGTGCAAATTTACAAAAGGTGACCATAGTGTCAAATCCAGAAGCAATATGATAAGCAAATATATCCACGTGTATCGTGAGTAATCAGCAATCAATAAAACATCATCATTAGTCCAAACAAATTTATAGTTCAAAGATGATTGGTCAACATTTTGAATAAGTCAGAATCAAAATTATCATTCATCTCTTTATAACATAACTGGCTGATTTAAATTAAAATTATGGTGCAAATTTTCACATTTAATGTATCATTCAAGATGAATATACCATTACCTGTTTTACTTTACCAATAATATTTCCTTGTTGTCTATTGTGATTCTGCCACCTTTGTACTAGGATAAGAAACTTTGCTTTGTCGCCCGTTGTGTCCCTGGAACAGCCAGAATCCAAGTAACACTATTGTAGTTCTTTAGCCTGCCACCACACCTACACGATAAGAGATTTTTGTGACCTATTTGTTTTTATAGGTCCATGGTTGTTAGTGATAAATGATTTTGAAAAATATGTCTGTGTGGACCCAAAACTATTTATATATATTCCTTTTGGCACCCAAATTTGTTTGACTTTCATAGATTTTATATTTGTGACTTTTGGAACCCAAATTGGAATGGTTTTGATATTTTTGGGTCTATACCCGCAAATATTGTGATTGTGTCTAATTTTTCTACATATTGTGCATTTGGATTTGACTTGATTAATTACATTACTAGCCCATTCAGATTGATTATACCCAAGTCCTTGTCTAATAATATTATTTTGTTTCTCTAATAACATATTTAACGATCTTTCTCCTTTGGAAAATTTCCCTAAAGTTGTAGACAATTTTTGAACTTGTTTTTTAAGTGATTCATTTTCATTTAATAATTGAGTGAACTTTTTAATAGAATTTTCTCTTCTAGTATTTTCACTATCTTTCAAAATCAGAATTTCATTTTCAAGCGATTTAATTTTAGTTTCTGATTGTTTAATCTCTTCTTCGAGTGATGGACACTTATCGCACGTAGGGATCTGACTTTGATAGTTTTTAACTAATTGATCAAGCTGTTTATTTAAATCTATCAGGGTATCTTTTTGTGATTTAATTTTAGCTTATTTCTCCCTAAGTCTTTCAAAACAGCCATTTACTTCGTGGAGATATATGAATAATTCCAAGTGAGTAAGTTTGGATACCTAGTGTAACAACCCGATATTTTCAGCCATTCGCATCCACACATGCCGGACTTGAATTTCTCAAAATACCGCATTGCGAATAAATTTGAAGAAAATGAAATACAATAACAAAATCACAGACACAGAAATATCAGAATAACTCGCAGCGGAAATTAAAATAGCATAGTAGTTCATGAAGCTACTATAACAAACTCTCAAAACATAATACATAATATCAGTCTGAAAACATATACAATAGAAATCTCAAATACATAGAAGTTTATAAATACCAGAGCTAAAATAGAACAACTGAAATTGAAAGGGAATAAATAACTAGACAAGCAGAATCTCCAGCGATTCCTAGCTCCAGAAAAAGAAATCCAAAGCTAAGCTATAAATACTCAGGCTGACCCGAGCGTAAAGTAAAACACAAAACACTCGAGTCAGAACATATATACTTATATAATGTAAAACAACTCAAGTGAACTATAGTAGTAATGTACAATAACTTAAAGGATGCTTGGGATCGCCCATCCTTTAAGGATCAGTTAAACTATAAATTAAATACATCCCGTGGTTAAAATTTCAAAATAGTAATTTATACTTTGAAATCAAATATCATTTCAAAATTCAATATTATTCAATAATCCATTTCAAAAATATCAAAATATCGTATCTTTTCAAAACCACATTCATTTTTATTTAAAATACCATTTCAACACACATTTCAAAATAGTTTATATTTCAAAACAAATTACTTCATTTTAAATCATTAAAATGAAGTTATTATATTTAATAATTAAATTATTAAATTTCCAAAATTTAAATCTTTCAAAGTTCATTTATTCACTTAAATTTATTAAAACAATGAAAATTCAACTTTCGCAGCATTTAGAAAATGCTACGGAAAGTTACTTTTAAAACAATTCAATCTAACAAAAGGCAGCATTTAAAAAATGCTGTAATATGGTTACTTTAGTTCAAATAAAATCTTAGTTAATTTCAGCAACTACAGCATCTACAAAGTACTATAATAGCCCTTAATTCAATTTAGTCATTTAGTTCATTTCTATCAACTACAGCATTTACAAATGCTGTAATATCCTTTACATTAGAAATAATAACATTTCAAAAATGTTGTTAATTAAATTCCAAATATTCAATATAATTTCACAAACAAATAAATTTTTATTTAAATCATTTTAAACTTATAAAATCATATATTTTCACTTTTAAAACAATCATTTAAATACCCTTATATTCATGATTTTATAAAGTTAAATTTTCATTCAAAAATCAATTAATAATAATTTACTTATATAATTCAACATTCAATTTCAATTCTTATAATTAAAGTTTTAACTTAACACTTAAGTTTAAATTTTCAAATAAAACTTATTTTTCATCTTATTTACTTAACTTAAAATTCACTTTTTTAACAAAATTCACAAATTTTCAATTTAAGTTATATTTCAAAATTCAACTTAAATATTCATTTATTTCACCTTTTAATTTATTCAAAAATCATTAATACTTTATAAAAATCATTTTAATTCATTTTAATTCAAACTTAAATTTATTTATCATATTTCCTACTTAATTTAAATTCCATTTATAAACATTACCAAAATAACTTATATTTCAAATTTCTAACTTTACCATTAATTTATTTCACTTATAAATTTTTAGAAAATCAATAATGCTTTATAAAATCATTTTTAATTAAGTTTAAATCAAAATATTATAATATTTACATTTCTAAAATATTTTAAAAAATGTTAGAAAAATATATTTCAACCACGGGTCTGTATATCATTTTCTAGCCTTGGTAAAGTGATACGGATAATATATCATTTCAATCCGTAATTTACAAAGAAAAACCCGGGTTCTATCATTTCAAACCCGCAATCCCAAGTAAAAATAAAATAAATAAATATCGTTCAGGCCTATAATTTCAGCCCATAACGATTTTTTCCTATTCTGAAGTTCGTTCGGGTATGTATCATTTCAACCCATAGTGATTCTAATCTAAAGGGAACTTGCAGTATGATAAACTGATATAAATAAATAGAATAACATTATATAACAGTAACAGATAGTATAACAGGTAAATAAGCATGGGTGAAGATGACATGATCATAACATAACAAATATAGCATTTTGATATGTTTTACAGATTCAATCGTGATCAGTTTACTAGTCATATAAGTATAAATTTTTCCGGTGAGAATTACTCACTTGTATAGCTGGAGATGACAACCAAATGCACAAACAAGGAACTTTAAAGGCATAATAACAAGACAATGATTTGAGAGTAGGAGAGTCAGAGCTAATTGCCTTGTTACATATCAAACAAAACATATACATACACGAATTTTCAACCAAACTATCACAAAACAATGCTAGGAATAAACATGAAACACAAAGCTAACGCTTTTGCACTTGCATTCAATAACTTATACTTCAGATATAGGCTATAAAAGCACTGTAATGGGATGTATTTGGATCAGGTTTGGATCAAGTTCAGTTCGTCCATAACAATATATAAAGGAGAGAGAGAGAGAGAGAGATATGTGTGCATCAACACACAACTACAAGGCAACTACAAGGATTTCAAGGCATAAATGGCTTCGGCCAAGGGATGATTGGGCAAGGCCTGATCTAGAAAGATCAACTACAGGTGTTACAGAGGTGCAAGGCTAAGGTTGTGGCTGGGGGTGGTGGTGTTTGGGTCGGCCAAAGCATGATTGGAGTGGTGGAGACAAGGGGAGTTCGGCTATGATGATTTCAAGAAGTGTTCTTCATTTTCTTTGGTGAATCATCAACTAATAGGCCACGGCTATGGAAGGTCAGTGGGAAGAAAGGGATGGTGGCTGGTTGTGGTGGTGGTTGAGGCGGCCATGGTGCTGGAGTAGGGAGGGCCGAACACATAGAGTTGATGCAAGTGCAAAATCAATACAAAAACAAGTAGAAAAGTGTAGAAAAAGAATGAGATTTTACCAAAAAAATTCTTCAGTTGATAGCCGAAAGTTTTTAGGGTTTGAGAGACTTTTTCTTACGTGACAAATGAGGGGAAGTCTGCTGAAGGAAAGGAGATAAGGTCAGCAAATGAATTGATGTGTTGTTTGGTGTGAAAAGGTAAGTTTGAATATGAAAAGGCCAGGGATATTAAAGGTCCAAAATCTCTTCTTATTTCCAAATTCTTTTTGCAATTTTAAATACATGAAAAATGTAAATAAATAAGATAAAAAAATGCAGGAATAAAATAAATAAATATAAATAAATTAAGAAAATAGCTTTAAAATAGAAACTAGGTTATAAAAATTGAAAATAAATACACTAAGCTTTGGAAAAATTCAAACATCATTTAATAATATTTAAAAGATCAAATATATATATAACATAAAATATTACACATATACATACAAATGAAAATAAGATATGACAAATAAAAGTATTATTTATATAATTTAAAATAAACAATATTGTTA
Source organism: Allium cepa (assembly GCA_030765085.1). Taxonomy (NCBI): domain Eukaryota; kingdom Viridiplantae; phylum Streptophyta; class Magnoliopsida; order Asparagales; family Amaryllidaceae; genus Allium; species Allium cepa. Next base: position 24,432,293 of record CM060936.1, on the reverse strand, counting down.
AATAAATCAATTTATACACAATATTGTAAAAAGCATAACTTTCACAATATAAATCAGATTTCAACGAAACGAAAAGCATTATTCTTGAAATTTAATCTAATTTCATAATAAAATATAAAATTCAAAAATATAAATATTTTAATTTTAAATTTAAAAGTCAAAGTTTGACCAGATTAACCAAAATCCACATTTTTGGAAAATATACAACTTATTCAGGTTTGAAATTATAATTTACACAAAAATCAAAATATACTTTTAAAATAACAAAATTTATTCATTTTAATAAATAAAATAAAGTTTTTAAATTAGAAATTCAATTTAATATACCATCAAAATAATCACAAAATACTGGGTTATTACACTCTCCCCCATTCAAATCTTTTCGTCCTCAAAAAGAACGAACAAAGAAAATAAGGAAAAGCAAGATAGACAACAAATAGTACTTGGAAAAACAATTTCGGATTCGAAGCACGAATGATCTCCTCCATCTCCTAGGTATAATCTCGATCATCAGTACCCCATCATATCTCGATCAGACTAACAGATTCCTTCTTAGCTGCTTCGTACCTCCGTCGACAATACGAAGTGGCTTACTCTTGACAGTCAGATTAAACTAAATATCCAAACTATCAAGAGCAGTTGGCTGAACAAAAAGAGATGGGTCAAGAAGATACCATAGAAGATGTGAGGTGTGGAATATATCATGCACTTCAGAAAGCTTCTCGGATAAATCCGGACGATAAGCCACAGAACCAACTCTTTCCACGACGCGGAAAGGACCTTCGAAGTGGAAAAAGGTTGAAATAGCTAGAAGGTAGAATAGGTTGAAAGAAAAGGAAGAACCATATTTAAGAACTATATAAATTTCAATTTAAAATTTTATTTACAACATTTTAAATATTTTACAATACGATGAATAGTCATTTGATTCAAATTTGTTAGTTCAAAGTAAATAATATTCAAAACATTTTTAAATTATTTAGACAAGTAAAATAAATGATCAAAATATTCTTTATATAATATACTTTATCAAAATACTTTTATAACTCGATGTCTTAACAAGTTTACTTTCGTTCCCGTAAACTCTGGCTATGCGTTGATCAGGCGCAAAGCTAGAATTCTCCAGGTACTTGGTAGACTTGTTTCAACACCCAGTGAAAATACTGAAAAAACCTTTTCAAACAACAGATATGGAAAGTACAATCCAAAAAAATCAACCAAATCAAACCTTTGTCTAACCATGGATCGCAGTACACAATGGTTACGCCTGGATCCCCCAGGAAACATCCATACCTGTAAGCTATCTCAGCCTGCGAATTACGCCATGATGGCTAGTAGACCGCAGATACACAATGGTTACGCCTGGATCCCCCAGGAAACATCCGTACCCTTAAGCTCTCTCAGCCAGCAGATTTCTCTACTACTACGACCTACATAGATCGTAGGATACACAATGGTTACGCCTAGATCCCCCAGGAAACATCCGTACCCCAGGCCATCTTAGCCAGGCGAATTACGCTATGCAGTCGTAAACATAAGACCATGGAGATCGCCATGGAATTCGATGGACACTCGAGTATCATATCCGGAAGACCCAAATCGGAGAGAATAATATCGATAGAATGAATCCACAATGTGGCCACAAAGCATATATCAAGCAAAAGGCGCTTTCCATATCTTTACTTCAAAAATATGTATCATATAGTACCTTTCAAAATCACTTTCAAATATCATACTTATATAAAGTCTGTTACATATAAGATTTCATTTCAAATCGAATACTTTTCAAAATCAATAGTATATCAAATCACACTTGTATAGACTTCAATTATATAAGATTTATCTTTACAAATTGAGAACCATTTCAAATCAACAGTCTCAAATAACCTTCATACTTATACAAACCAATTTTATATAAGTTCGATAACTCCTAAATCAAAGTATTTAAATAAACAAGGTTCTCAATTTCAAACCATTTCAATATCAATTCAGTTTCAAAATCATATATGATTTCGCCAAATCATTTCTTCCTAATTTCATGTATTCGGTTTCAAAGTTTCTTAAAACAATAGATTTAGAAAATAATCCAATTTTCCAAATTAACAAAATTTAGGTCAACCAAATTCATTTCCATTTCAAACATATATTCACTTTCAAAAATCATAATACTTTCAAAGTTATAAATCTCTCGAAACCAAAATACTTGAAATCATTACACTTTGAAAATCATAACCTTTCGAAATCATACATTTGAAATCATAAAACATTCCTTTAATTCTTTACATTCACAAATTTATTCAGTTAAATCCAAATCTAAAATTTCCAATTTTAATTCAATTCGAACCATCAGTTTCAATTCGATTTAGTTTTCCAACAAAACCATTTCAAATATTATCAAATTCCAAATAAAGATTTGATCCATAAAATAAACTATTCAATCTTTAATATATTTCAAAGTTTAAATATACCATATTCCAAAACTAAATTTTAAAATTTCATATATCTCAAATTTTACTTCATTATTACTTAGTTTTTGAAATATTCATTTCATAAATCCATCATTTTTTTAAAATAAACTCAAATTACAAGTAAACTAAATATCCTTTCATACAAATATAAACTTCAAGTATTCATTTATCAAAATCAATTATCATTTCAAATTCACATTCTTTATCAAATAAAGATTAAATCATGTCCAAACCATTTCAATCATCAAAATATCTAAAATGGTTACAAAGTTTAAAACCTCTCTTTTTTTAAAACCTTTAAACTGTTTATTTCTATATGAAAAATCCAATTTACCATTGGAAAGATTATTATTCTATATATATACTTTATTAAAAACATTTCGAATCTATATTTCATACCAATATAATTCAAAATAGCCTTATTTATTTCACTCAACAAACAGTTTCAAACTTACATAAATCATATTACTTTATACTTTAATCATACCAAACTAAACTTATATTCTTTGTCGAATACCCTATGCCTTTCAAAATTACTTAGCTTTGAAAAGTTAACCTTGATTTGAAAGTGCTCGAACCTTCAAAATAGTCAAAGAAGTCATATTTTCAATCCAAGAGTTGGAAATCACCAATAAATCAGTAAACCAATTCCAAAAGATAGGGTTATACCAAAACAAATATAAATCTGGAGGACTGAACACCGGCTTACTTTAAATCATTTCAAATATGGGTGTGTCTATATATACATATATCTTTCAAACATCAACCATACTTCGAAATCCGAAATCAAAAATTTGCTTCACAAAATCACTCTCATAATAAAGCTATTAGAGTGGCCTCTCCCCCACTCAGAAACACGAAAATCAATATCGATGATGCATGCATTCATCACCGAAATTATTTTCCAGCGACATAAATGGGTTCTGGACTTTTATTTTCTACAAACTTCTTTGAAATCTCTTCGAAATCATTGGAATTCATTCGAATACATTTGAACATTTCTTATTCAGAAAATATCTTTAAATCATATTATTATTATATATTTTCCAAAATCTTAAAACCGATTTCAAAACACCGGAATTCGATCCCTCGAAATTCAAATTTGAAACCCTTCTGTTATAAATCATTTTATATAAGTCAAATTCCTATAAATTTTCAAAATTTCAAATCCTTTCAAAACTTCAAATTTCTCGTTTTAAAAAGGTATATAATCCTTATTGAAAACATTTCACCTTTATATACAAAATAGGGTCATCCTTATCAAAATAATAATTTCGATGTATGCACAAACTCAAAATAAAATCAAACAGGATGGATTTCAAAACAAACAAAGATTCAAATTTAGAGGAACTATAATCAAATAAAATTCTGGTTCGAAGATAAGCTCAAACGAAAATGAGATAATTTAATTACCAAATAGAAGATAAATAAGCCTGTATAAATCATGGGCGACCTTAACCGGGTCAACCGTGACTTCAAAAATATAATCAATTCGGAAATCTAAGGCAAATTGATATTTGATCGCTAGAGATAGAATCCAGGTAGAGCAGGAGATATATAGCATCGTAAACCGAGGATATAGAAATATTCGGTGAATCAATGCCAATTGTAAAGGAGTTTTACCCCTTTACAAATCATTCAAAGATTTGCGGAATCACTGATCTTTATAGGGGTCATTCCAAAGTGGAGTTATGGAATGCCCAAAATCAAAAGGGAAAAATAGGGAAGAAAAGACTAGATTTTAGAACCAGCGGGAGCGTTCCAAGGTTCAAGGAATCTAATCGATAAGAATCCTAACCAAAAGATTTCTAACAAGGTGAATACAGAAGGAATGAGGTGTAGAAAATCTTGGTTTCAAAATAAGAAATTTTTTATACTAATATAATCTTTGAAAATACTTAAAAAATCATTTAGAAATCATTTCATACTTCGAAAATACGTTCTCTCACAAAGAAAGTTTCTGAGATTGATTTCACTCATTCTAGGGTATTTCTACCCTATCTCTAATGACTTTTTGCTCCACAGGCTAAGGATTGCCTAAAACCAAAGCTCTGATACCAACTGTAACAACCCGATATTTTCAGCCATTCGCATCCACACATGCCGGACTTGAATTGCTCAAAATACCGCATTGTAAATAAATTTGAAGAAAATGAAATACAATCACAGAATCACAGACACAGAAATATCAGAATAACTGACAGCGGAAATTAAAATACCATAGTAGTTCATGAAGCTACTATAACAAACTCTCAAAACATAATACATAATATCAGTCTGGAAACATATACAATAGAAATCTCAAATACTTAGAAGTTTATAAATACCAGAGCTGAAATAGAACAACTGAAATTGAAAGGGAATAGATAACTAGACAAGTAGAATCTCCAGCGATTCCTAGCTCCAGAAAAAGAAATCCAAAGCTATGCTGTAAATACTCAAGCTGACCCGAGCTTAAAGTAAAACACAAAACACTCGAGTCAGGACATATATACTTATATAATGTAAACCAACTCAAGTGAACTATAGTAGTAATGTACAATAACTTGAAGGATTCTTGGGATCGCCCATCCTTTAAGGATCAGTTAAACTATAAATTAAATACATCTCGTGGTTAAAATTTCAAAATAGTAATTTATACTTTGAAATATAATATCATTTCAAAATTCGATATCATTTAATAATCCATTTCAAAATATCAAAATATCGCATCTTTTCAAAACCACATTCATTTTTATTTAAAATACCATTTCAACACACATTTCAAAATAGTTTATATTTCAAAACAAATTACTTCATTTTAAATCATTAAAATGAAGTTATTATATTTAATAATTAAATTATTAAATTTCCAAAATTTAAATCTTTCAAAGTTCATTTATTCACTTAAATTTATTAAAACAAAGAAAATTCAACTTTCGCAGCATTTAGAAAATGCTACGGAAAGTTACTTTTAAAACAATTCAATTTAACAAAAGACAGCATTTAAAAAATGCTGTAATAGGGTTACTTTAGTTCAAAAAAAATCTTAGTTAATTTCAGCAACTACAGCACTTACAAAGTGCTATAATAGCCCTTAATTTAGCCATTTAGTTCATTTCTATCAACTACAACATTTACAAATGCTGTAATATCCTTTACACTAGAAATAATAACATTTCAAAAATGCTGTTAGTTAAATTCCAAATATTCAATATAATTTCACAAACAATTAAATTTTTATTTAAATCATTTTAAACTTATAAAATCATATATTTTCACTTTTAAAACAATCATTTAAATACCCTTATATTCATGATTTTATAAAGTTAAATTTTCATTCAAAAATCAATTAATAACAATTTACTTATATAATTCAACATTCAATTTCAATTCTTATAATTAAAGTTTTAATTTAACACTTAAGTTTAAATTTTCAAATATAACTTATTTTTCATCTTATTTACTTAACTTAAAATTCACTTTTAAACAAAATTCACAAATTTCCAATTTAAGTTATATTTCAAAATTCAACTTAAATATTCATTTATTTCACCTTTTAATTAATTTATTCAAAAATCATTAATACTTTATAAAAATCATTTAAATTCATTTTAATTCAAATTTAAATTTATTTATCATATTTCCTACTTAATTTAAATTCTATTTATAACCAAATCATAATTGCCAAAATAACTTATATTTCAAATTTCTAACTTTACCATTAATTTATTTCACTTATAAATTTTTAGAAAATCAATAATGCTTTATTAAATCATTTTTAATTAAGTTTAAATCAAAATATTATAATATTTACATTTCTAAAATATTTTCAAATTTTTAGAAAAATATATTTTAACCACGGGTCTGTATATCATTTTCTAGCCTATGTAAAGTGATACGGATAATATATCATTTCAATCCGTAATTTACAAAGAAAAACACGGGTTCTATCATTTCAAACCTATAATCTCAAGTAAAATGAAATAAATAAAAATCATTCGGGCCTATCATTTCAGGCCATAACGATTTTTTCCTATTCTAAAGTTCGTTCGGGTATGTATCATTTCAACCCATAATGATTCTAATCTAAAGGAAACTTGCAGTGTGATAAACTGATTTAAATAAACAGAATAACATTATATAACAGTAACAGATGGTATAATAGGTAAATGACCATGGGTGAACATCATATGATCATAACATAACAAATATAGCATGGTGATACATTTTACAGATTCAATTGTGATCGGTTTTCCAGTCATATAAGTATAAATTTGTCTGGTGGGAATTACTCACTTGTATAGCTGGAGATGACAACCAAATGCACAAACAAGGAACTTCAAAGGCACGATAACATGACAATGATTTGAGAGTGGGAGAGCTAAAGCTAATTGCCTTGTTACATATCAAACAAAACAAATACAAACATGAATTTTGAACCAAACTATCACAAAACAATGTTAGGAATAAACATGAAACACAATGCTAATGCTTTTGCACTTGCATTCAACGACTTATGCTTCAGCTATAGGCTATAAAATAACTGTAATGGGATGTATTTGGATCAATTGGATCAAGTTTAGTTCATATAGATCGGCCATAACAATATATAAAGGAGATATATATGTGTGTGTGTGTGTGTGTGTGTGTGCGCGCGCGCGCATCAACACACAACTACAAGGCAACTACAAGGATTTTAAGGCATAAATGGCTTCGGCCAAGGGATGATTGGGCACGGGCTGATCTGGAAGGATCAATTACAGGTGTTACAGAGGTCCAGGACTCAGGTTGTGGCTGGTGATGGTGGTGTTTGGGTCGGCCAAAGCATGATTGGAGTGGTGGAGACAAGGGGAGTTCGGCTATGATGATTTCAAGGAGTTTTCTTCATTTTCTTTGGTGAATCATCAACTAATAGGCCACGGCTATGGAAGGTCGGTGGGAAGGAGGGGATGGTGGTTGGTTGTGGTGGTGGTGGAGGCGGCCATGGTGCTGGAGGTGGGGGGGCCGAATACATAGAGTTGATGCAAGTGCAAAATCAATACAAAAACAAGTAGAAAAGTGTAGAAAAAGAATGAGATTTTATCAAAAATTATCTTCATTTGATAGTCGAAAGTTTTTAGGATTTGAGAGACTTTTTCTTACATGACAAATGGGGGGAAGTCGGCTGAAGGAAAGGAAATAAGGTCAGAAAATGAATTGATGTGTTGTTTGGTGTGAAAAGGTAAGTTTGAATATGAAAAGGCAAGGGATATTAAAGGTCCATAATCTCTTCATATTTCCAAATTCATTTTGCAATTTTAAATACATAAAAAATGTAAATAAATAATATAAAAATAAAACAAAATAATGCAGGAATAAAATAAATAAAATAAATTTTAAATAAATATAAATAAATTAAGAAAATAGCTTTAAAATAGAAACTAGGTTATAAAAATTGAAAATAAATACACTAAGCTTTGGAAAAATTCAAACATCACTTAAAAATATTTAAAAGATAATATATATATATATAACATAAAATATTACACATATATATACAAATGAAAATAAGATATGGCAAATAAAATTATTATTTATATAATTTAAAATAAATAATATTGTTAAATAAATCAATTTATACACAATATTGTAAAAAGCATAACTTTCACAGTATAAATCAGATTTCAACGAAACGAAAAGCATTATTCTTGAAATTTAATCTAACATAATAAAAGATAAAATTCAAAAATACTATTATTTAAATTTTAAATTTAAAAGTCAAAGTTTGACCAGATTGACCAAAATTCACATTTTTGGAAAATATACAACTTATTCAGGTTTGAAATTATAATTCACACAAAAATAAAAATATACTTTTAAAATAATTTTTTTTATTCATTTTAATAAATAAAATAAATTTTTTAAATTAGCAATTCAATTTAATATACCATCAAAATAATCACAAAATACTGGATTATTACACCTCGCTTGGCTTGTCATCATCACTATCAGTTATATCACCTCAAAGGCTCAGATCTGCTTTCTCACTCTCACTGCTAGTGCTTTTATAATCATCGCTTTTATTCCATGTGGCTGCAAAACTTCTTCTTTTTAATTTGTTTTCTAGGCCGTGTTGAAGTCGAGGACAATTGGACTTGATATGATCGGGTTTGTTGCACTTGTGACAAATGATCTCGTGTTCTTAAGAGTTATCTAGTGCTTTGATTATTCTGCTTTTCAAATTTTGATTTAGAGCTATTTTTTTTGTTGTTCCTCTTTTTGAATCTCTTCATCGCCATCTCAGCTGCTTCATCATCATCATCCTCATAACTATTGCCATTTACCAATCCTGTTAAGCACGTTTCTGAGTCGATTATGAGGAATTTCTCATCACTGTTGACTTTTGCGCCATATATTGCATCAAGAGCATTCCAAATTTCCTATGAATTTTCAGAATGACAGATAAAATTAAAATTATCTTGATTAATATGAGAATATATTATATGCAAGGCAAGAGCGATAATCGAAGTATTTTTCTCATCTATTATATCACACCCATTTTCAATAATATCCCAATATTTAACATTAACATATTTTAAATAAAATTCCATTCTTAATTTCTAATTCAAAAAATCCGTTCCATCAAAAACAAGAGGAATAATATTGAACTGACCCACAGCAAAAGCATTATCAAAAGAAGTCATTTTTAAAATTCAAATTTGTAAAACAAAATTGGTCTTTGAAAAATAAAATTTTTAAATCAAAAATGGCTTTTGTTCCTAGCTTTGATACCACTTGTAGGATCGATTTTACCCAAGAGGGAGGGTGAATAGGGTGATACTAATAATTAAAAAAATTATTACGGAAGTTTATATAAAATAATTGCAATATAGATCACAACAGAATAATAGCAGCGCAGATAGTAGTAGAATAAAAAGCAGACAATAGAACACACAGATTTACCCAACTTCGGCAAAACCCTACCTAAGTGATGCCCCAAGGTTTCTACTAGAAATTAAGTTGTCAGACGCTTACATATGTAAACTTGCGACAACCGCTATCGACTAACCTAACTCTACACTTAAAACCTTGCCACAACTCAGCCACTGAGTTATGAATTCTCGAACTACACCACCGTAGTTCGTCCCCCAGTCACGCGACTAGAATTTACAATGGTTTAAGTGAAAAACAAAAATTTAAAACAGCATTATAAAAAACAAAACCCTAATTTTAAAGCCCAATTAATAAAATAAAAGAAACCGGCCTAAATAAAATAATCACTAAAAATTGCCTGCCCTTTTTCTCTTTTATTTCTATGTCTTTGCTCTGTAAAATGACTGCCTCGTTTCTTTGCTTGCTCGCTCCTCTTTCGATAATTAGGGCTTCGTATGAAGTCGTCGGCTTTGTCAATTTGATTGACGATGCTTTGATTCCTTTCTCTGATCAATTAATTGATTCACAGGTTGCTTCAATTTAGTCGAGTTTGATTGTTGAAAGAATTTATTCCTTTTTGATTTATACAGCACTCGACTTTGATTTGATTCGAGTTTTATGATCTATTCTTCTCTGATGTACTTGAACTCGAATGGTTCTAAGCCGATGATGATTATGGGTTTATATAGGGTTTATTTCCCTAAATTTAGTTCGTATAGTTTATATGAATTCATCTGATAATTTTAAGCTCGGCCACTCGATTTTGCATGGATGTTTGTGATGTTTCTGACTTGTTCAAATTCGTATATTTTGTTACTTGATTCCCACGGCTTCGATCTTGAACTTTTCCATTCCTTGACAACCACGGCTTTGTATTGTTTTCGAATTTGACTTGTTTGACTTGTACCTTGCTGTTTCAGATTGAATTTGGCCTTGACTTTGGAAATGATTGACTCCGGCCATTTGAAATGATTTCTGGACTTTGTGATATTTGAACGTACAATTTTGTTTTCCTCTATGATTTCGGCATTGCTTTGATATTGAGTTGTAGTTGTTGACTTGATACTCAGCTGTCCCCTTGACATACTGTGATGACCCGCCCTTCTCACTACCAGAAAGACGCATCATCATTAAGAAGAAAGGGATGAGAAAATAGAAAAGATAGAGAAGAAAGAACAAAAACATCAGAATCTCACAGCGGAACGGAACAAAATATAATATATCACATAAATATTACATAGTTTACATACATCAGAGTTATACAATATCAATATACATGACAATCATACATATATCAGTCACTATATACATCAGAGATACAGAATACATCAACTAACACAACGGAACTAGATAGATATCTACAACGCTGAAGCCTCCTGCTCCATTGCTCTTCCAAAATTTGTCAAAGCTAACCTGAATCCCTTGACTACCCGTAAAAATTTGGGTACCCGAGAGTTTATGGAAACAAAAATAAACTTCGGGTCAGACATGGGTCTGGTATGAGTAAACGGTTTAAAGTTGTTTAACTTTGAAAATCATTTAAAATCAAAGGTATCACGTAAGACTCCCCACAAATAAATACGGGTAAGTTTTTACCTTACGCTAACCAAAACATTTTATAGGAAATCCAGTGATATTATAATAGTGTCTAGGGTTTTCAAGTAAAATACAGAAATAGCTGAAATGCTTACATCTCACATTCCAACATAGTTGGGCACAATCAAAACGTACGGCGCTTATTGGAAATTGGATCCCATACAATGGCAGGGCTACCGGGGTACCGCCCGTCACAGTACGTGGTCTAGATCACAGTACCGAGGAGCCACCCTAACTCCCCTGCAACACAAGGCCGGAACCATTCCTTACTGAACAGTCCCGAACAAGATAACCCTGCAGTTGGTGCGCAATTCCAACCGCCCACACAGCCGAAATAAAGGGACATCTAGACAGGGGTATATCTCGTCCTGCTTGGGCATGACCCACCTAACCTTGCTGCACCTCCCCTGTTTTAGCCATTCCCGGTTGATGAGGCTTGAGGCTGCGATTACCTTTATAGGACAAATATCTTAGAATGTTCATCGTCCGCCTGACGATGTGTTGAAAGCATTCAATCCATACAAGTTCGTTCCGGGTTCGAACGAAACCGAAGGCATTATCTCGTCACACTCATATTGGAATCACCCTCAGAGTCAACGACGATAACCCTTGCATTCTGAAAGCACCATCTTGATCTTCACTTCAGAATTCACGACCTATCGTTTAATTTGGATCGATGTGGTTTTCGGAATATCAATTGGATACCCGATCCCGGTCTCATCGAAATCCAAACGCCATTTTAAAGTCCAAGTTGTCTAATTAACTTAAACAGTTAATGATTAAAAAAAATTCAATAATTGAATTAACATAACATTTATTACAGATAAATCATACATAATTGCCATGGATATATTACAGCATATCAGAGAGCATCACAGAATATCATCAATAAATAACACAAACAAGTATACAACACATACAACATACATAAGCAATATACATTCTAAATTTAGTCAATTCAATAAAACCAATTACTTGAGGATTAACCTCTTAAACCTGATAGATTAATCAATAGTTAATAACTTATTACTTATTCCATTACAAATTATTTAATTAATAATCAATTCTTAATTAATAATTATATCTTCATTACTTAGTTAATTACTCCTAATTATTAATTAATAACTTTAATTATTAACTTATAAAACTTAATTATCCATCAGTTACTTCATTACTTGAGAGTTAATCTCTGGTTAATCACTTATTTCCCTTTAAATTATTTAATCAACAAATCATTTCTTAATTAATGTTTATGTCTTAATTGCTTAATTACTTAATTACTTTATTCACATTATTTAACTAATTACTTTCTCAATCAAGTTATCTGACTTTAATTACTTAAGTAATTATTTCTTAATCACTGTTCTACGAACTAAATAGAACTTAATTACCTGTTTATTTTCTGCTAATTGCTTCATTAATCATTTTTCAATTCTTAATTAAATCACTTGATTAATTAACTGTTACTCATTCATTACTTAATTAAGTAGTCAATTCCAATTACATTTACTTCGTATAATATACTACTAATTATAATTACAAAGTAATTACTCTTAATTACTTCTGCATCCAATCAATCACTATTGATTATTAACATTCAATTATATTACTAACTGAAACACTATTTGTTAATTTACTTAATTCATTACTTATTAACAATATTAACAAAATTTTAAAAGCATAGTTAAGTTTAAACAAAGGTAATTAGTTAATTTAAAATAATTAATCCCAAACTAAAACTGATGTTAAGCCTTAACTAGGCTAATTAATAATTGAATTAAGTTTAAACTTAAACTTTGAACAGTATTTATTGTCACTGTGATACCTTAATGAAGCCTATATTTATCATTACACTCGGAAATAAAAGACCCGAGTTCTCCCCTGCAAAATCTCAAGCACTGCTTCGAGTAAATCGTCCCTTCACCCGAGTAACCCACCCATAAACGCGACTTTATCTTCTTCCTTTTTTCTTTTTTTTTTATTACAGCAAGCTTTTATAAAAACTTAAATTATATAATAAACATCAGAGACTCACGCACTCGAACTCGCACGACAACCCGAAGCATCCAATAAAATTTCTCGAGTATAACTCGAGACAGTACCCCCCCTTCACCTCAACGTCAACGCTGATACACCTCGGTGCCTGTACACGTGTACAACGCCGTTCCTGGCTCCGGCAAGCTTCCAAGACTTCGAGCAAATCTCAAATGGCACGAATAAGAGAAAACCACAGTTGAAATCTCACCCAAACTTCAAACTCAAAAAGATGCAGTTCGAACGAAAGCAAAACAACAACCCCTCTGCAACCAACGTCGCGCCACTCAACACGGTCCACCAGAGGCGATGCCATCTCAATCACATCTTGTCAACGTCACTAGGAACCTTCCCACCACGCCTCGCTTCACTCGGTCATAGGTAAGACACGAATCTCACAATTTACTGACATGAACAAATACCCACAGAAAACCCTATTTTTATCTCGTGTTCAATTCCTATGCAATAGAAAAATAAATGAATATTTTTCCTAAAATCACACACATTCATACTTGCTTCGATTCGAATTTCAACAATTTATATTGAGTAATTTTCGAGAATTCCATAAAAGTTCAATTTTTGTTCAACCTTGAACTGCTCTTGATATATTGGGTTTAAAATCCTCATTAAACTTTTAAAAATCATTTCTTCTAGTCATAATTCAAGATGTATATTTGAATTAGCTGTTCATATGAATTAATTTACCAGTATTTTACTTGATTGACTGTAAACAGACAAGTATTAGTTACTAATATGTTGAAACAAATTTTAAACATTATGATGAAGTTCAAGCAACAAGATTTGATGAAACAATTAAAAAACAATACCATAATCAAATGAAAACAATTCTAAGTTCAATTGTTTTCAACCCTGTAACATAAAGCAGAGTGCAGTATCTTCAATATCCCAAGTTCAACTTGTATAAAATCTCAGACACATATCAAAACAAAGCACATGCCAATAATTCTCATGAATGTTCTTACTGATATAATTAACTTATGCTTGCTAAAGTTAAGTTTACTCACCTCAGATAGCTGTTGAACAGAGAGGATGTTTGCTTGATGAAGACAAAAGACAGCTATTTGAAAATTTGAATGTCTGTAACTCTACTTACTTCCTGACTCTTATTTAAGCTTGAAAAATATGAAGTTTTTTTTTTTTGTTTAATTCCTTTGCTTATCTCAGTATTGACTGTTGAAGTTATAAATGATCTCAGTATATAACTTTGAACTTCAAGTCTTCTTGAACAAGCTTACTTGACAAAATATCTTGCTCTATTATATTAATATTTGCTATCAAAAATTTTAACTTGTACAGAAATTTCGGCTGAAAGATTGTATTAAAATCTGAAAGGACAATATGCAGTGCTAAATAAATGTTTGTGTTTACATTTAAGTTTACACATGATTAATGCTAGCTGACACCACAATATACATACATATATTTGCAGATTTTGGCTTGTACTAAGGTTTTATTTGATGTAAACCCATGCAACAAAATGGTTTTCTGCAGGTTGATTTGTTTATAGATATATATTAGTTTGTCTCTTTTCATGTTGCAGGCCATCAAAGCTTGTATAATTATTAAATGTTTACATAATTATCATGTACTATTGCTTTGTACTATACATAAAGATATTAGTTTTGTTCTTCTTCATTTTGCAGGCTCACAAAGCTTGGACATGAAGCCATTCATTTTTCCTTTTTGTTTTGTAGCTTAATTAGTTTGCACATGAATTAAAATATTTACATAATTATCATGCTTTGTTAGGAAAAGGATTTTGTATTAAGTATACTTGCAGGAATATTATGAGACTTGTGCTTCTGTTTCACATTTGCAATAACATTTGTTTAAAAGTATATGTTTTAACATCTTCTAGTTTGAATATTTTGCATATATGTCATATTTCATTTTATTTTGCTTACAAAGTTTAAGAATATGTTGTATGCTTGTTTATTTATTTAAATTCTATTTATTTTATTTTATTTTATATTATGTTATTTTATTTTATACCTTGTTCTTAATCATGTGTTATAGTTAATATTCTTATATTTATAATTTAACCGTCCATATTTAAATTAGCTTCGTGAGTTTACTCATTCTTTATATTCATTTTATTTTATTTGTATTTAACTATAAATATTTAAATTATGAATAATATGATTTATTTACATTTATACTTATTTATCTCCATTTGTATTTTATTTAAATTATAAGCATAAGTTAACTTATATTTCACATTTATATTTTGAGTCTATTTCAAACATTATCATTCATATGTATACTTACTAAATATAAACAAAGTAAGATATTTTAATTCAATCATAAAAGACAAATTTTATTATGAATATTTTTGGAGATAATTTATTAAACTTCCAAATCAATTTCTCTTTTAAAAATACCATTGATATAAACAATGGCAATTATTTCAAAATTATATCTGTTTTCAAATGAATAAGTTTACATTTTATTTAAATTGATTTGAATATTTATTAAAATAAATAGGGCCAAAATCCAGGGTCGTTACATTCCTCCCCCCTTAAAAGAATTTCGTCCCCGGAATTTAAAACAAAGATAATTTAAAAATTGTCATATCAACCATTCAAATATATATATCATTCATATATTAACAAACAACCAATAATCTATCCTAACAAACATCGCTAGCCATCCGGACACAAATCCAGATAAGCTTTTCTAAACTATACGGAGTTTCCTGGGTGAAAACTCCGGAATCTTCGCTCCACTATACTATAACAATCTACACTACTATGATCCTGAGTTGCCTCTCACTTTAACTAACAATCCGAACTGAATTTCTATCCACAGTCACATTCGGCTCATCTTCTATGTCTTTCTATACTATTGATTTTACAACTAATACTGAATCAAAAACAAATTTCTTTAGATGGGTCACACAGAATACACTATGAAATCCAGACATCTATTCTGACAATTCAACTCTGCAAGCTACAGATCCAATCTTGTTCAATATCCGAAATAGTCCAATATATCTCGAGTCAAGTTTTCCTGCCCTCCGAATCTAATAGTTCCTTTTTAATTGGGAAACTTTGGCCAGAACAAATTACCAAACTCAAATTCCATTTGTCTCCTTATTATCTGCGTACTTCTTCTTCTGACGGTCTTGAGAAGCTCTTGTCAATCCTTTGATAAATCTAACCTTATCAGAAACTTCACAAAACAAAACTGGTCCAAACACAAGATAGTCTTTCCATAATTCACTAGAATCCAAAACTCCAACTTGCCGCATATCCTCAAGAATACGGTTCAGTCTCTCTGTCCTTCCAAGGATAATAGGCTATACTAAATTTCAAACTCGATCCCAAAGTCAATTGTAGAACCTTCCAGAATTTTGCTAGTGAAAATTAGGGTCACGATCACTTACTATGCTAACAGGAATACCTAACAACTTTACTATTTTCCTCAAGAAAATTTTTGGCCAGAAACTGTAGTCCGAGTTATCAAACTAGTATAGAATGAACATTCTTAGTTAATCGATCCACAATTATTCATATTCCATCGTTTCTCTTCTTGGTTCTTGGCAAACCGTCGATGAAATCCATCGAAATCATCGCCCACTTTCATATGAGATTTCTAAAGATTGCAATAATCTTAGACAACTTCTATTAATCACCTTAACTTGCTAATAGAAAGTACAACTATAAACGAAAGCAACTACAATCCTCTTCATGCTCGATCTCCAAAAAAAAATTCTTCTCACATCTTTATACATCTTAAAGATTCTGGGTGAATATTCAGTCTGGAGTGATGACATTTAGCTAAACTTATTGTCTCAATTCATCCATATCAAGCACACAAACGGCCACTAATCCCTTAGGCACCTTGATCATCTACCTTACAACCTGAACACCTTCCGTCCTTAGTTTAAGAATCAATTCCTTAAAAGATCTATCCTCCCTTAGCTTACTTTTGATTCTGCCCTAGAGAGAAATAACTTCTAAAAGAACAATACCGCATCCCTACTAAGAATATCAACCACAACATCCGCTTATCCTGGGTATTCAGAATATCCATATCACATGAGTTCTAGAAACTCGACTCATCAATGCTGCCTCAGATTAAAATTCCCTTAGAGAGAGAAAATTCCAATGGTTTGTGGTCTGTTAATAACCCAACCTCTCTTCCAACAGTTAGTGCCTCCAAATCTTCAAAACAAACAAAATGGCTAACTACTCAAGGTCATGCGTAGCGTAATTCCCTTCATGTTGCTTTAATTGCTATCACGCATACGCAGTTACTCTCCTATCTTGCATCAACACTGCTTCCCAAACCAATTATACAAGCATCCGTATAAATTCCAAAGCTGCCCTTCACTTTCAGAATAACAATCACTGGAGTACTGGTTAGCCTCGTCTTCCATTCTTAGAATAGATTCTCCCTTCGCTGGGTCTAAAGAGATATCTTCACCCAAAATAATGTGCCTCAAAATAACTTCCGATTTCCAAAAATGGCACTTAAAGAACTCGCCTTCAAAACTTGTCTCCTCAGTGTCTCTAACACTATCTTCGAATACGGCTTGAGCTTCTCTTCAAACTTAGGATATACATAAACAACTTATTCATACTCTTATCGATCCTAAATCTGCTCAACTAACTCTTCTTCCTTTCTTAGAACCATTCTCCAACTAGACTAAATTACTAGCACTAACCTGGCATCAAATCAACACGAAACTCTATCTCTCGAAGGGAAGGCAAACAATTTGGATCACATCAATAACTTAAAACTTCTCTTGAGAAGTCCCAACTCCAATAAAAGACTACTCAAATGAATTCCAGAATTGTCGTACAACACCCTGGTAATTCTACCCAAATAAGTTTGTTCTCCCATCATAATCCAGAACAGTCATATACTGTTCGGATCAATCCACTCTGCTACTTCTGAAATCACCACAAGAAAACTGCTAATCAACAAACCTTCTCGACAGCACACAGAACACTTCCAGCTATAGGGTTAACCTCAATGTCCAAAGACTTCTATTCAAAACTCTTCGAGATACTCGGGCCTCAATCAAAACAAAATTACCCTACTGAACTTGGTCACAATTCCGGAACGGACATACTTCCTTAACTTGTTCCAAAGAAACATCTTCGGAGACATCCAAAATCACTGCGTCTCATTACACAGCTACTACACCCTGAAGTATCAAAATATCATGACTTACTCCCGTCCAACCGATAGATCCAAACTCAAGTTCATCCAAAATTACATTCCAACAATGAAATCCTCCCATTACCCAAAGCTTACTCGAGAAAGTAATAGGTCAACAGTCTCGACAGATACACTCCAACTACAAATATTCAAAACTCCAATCATCGATAGTCGTGTTTCACACACCACTATCTTATTTACCTTTATAACTTATATTGGAAAACCCGAACAGGTAACCAAATAAATAGGTAGAAATATATATATATATATATATATATATATATATCAAAATTACAAATACGCTCTCTCAAGAAAGAAATCACTTAAGAGCCTAGGTATTCACTCAACCTGGCTCTGATACCAAGTGTGATGACCCGCCCTTCTCACTACCAGAAAGACGCATCATCATTAAGAAGAAAGGGATGAGAAAATAGAAAAGATAGAGAAGAAAGAAGAAAAACATCAAAATCTCACAGCGGAACGGAACAAAATATAATATATCACATAAATATTACATAGTTTACATACATCAGAGTTATACAATATCAATATACATGACAATCATACATATATCAGTCACTATATACATCAGAGATACAGAATACATCAACTAACACAACGGAACTAGATAGATATCTACAACGCTGAAGCCTCCTGCTCCATTGCTCTTCCAAAATTTGTCAAAGCTAACCTGAATCCCTTGACTACCCGTAAAAATTTGGGTACCCGAGAGTTTATGGAAACAAAAATAAACTTCGGGTCAGACATGGGTCTGGTATGAGTAAACGGTTTAAAGTTGTTTAACTTTGAAAATCATTTAAAATCAAAGGTATCACGTAAGACTCCCCACAAATAAATACGGGTAAGTTTTTACCTTACGCTAACCAAAACATTTTATAGGAAATCCAGTGATATTATAATAGTGTCTAGGGTTTTCAAGTAAAATACAGAAATAGCTGAAATGCTTACATCTCACATTCCAACATAGTTGGGCACAATCAAAACGTACGGCGCTTATTGGAAATTGGATCCCATACAATGGCAGGGCTACCGGGGTACCGCCCGTCACAGTACGTGGTCTAGATCACAGTACCGAGGAGCCACCCTAACTCCCCTGCAACACAAGGCCGGAACCATTCCTTACTGAACAGTCCCGAACAAGATAACCCCGCAGTTGGTGCGCAATTCCAACCGCCCACACAGCCGAAATAAAGGGACATCTAGACAGGGGTATATCTCGTCCTGCTTGGGCATGACCCACCTAACCTTGCTGCACCTCCCCTGTTTTAGCCATTCCCGGTTGATGAGGCTTGAGGCTGCGATTACCTTTATAGGACAAATATCTTAGAATGTTCATCGTCCGCCTGACGATGTGTTGAAAGCATTCAATCCATACAAGTTCGTTCCGGGTTCGAACGAAACCGAAGGCATTATCTCGTCACACTCATATTGGAATCACCCTCAGAGTCAACGACGATAACCCTTGCATTCTGAAAGCACCATCTTGATCTTCACTTCAGAATTCACGACCTATCGTTTAATTTGGATCGATGTGGTTTTCGGAATATCAATTGGATACCCGATCCCGGTCTCATCGAAATCCAAACGCCATTTTAAAGTCCAAGTTGTCTAATTAACTTAAACAGTTAATGATTAAAAAAAATTCAATAATTGAATTAACATAACATTTATTACAGATAAATCATACATAATTGCCATGGATATATTACAGCATATCAGAGAGCATCACAGAATATCATCAATAAATAACACAAACAAGTATACAACACATACAACATACATAAGCAATATACATTCTAAATTTAGTCAATTCAATAAAACCAATTACTTGAGGATTAACCTCTTAAACCTGATAGATTAATCAATAGTT
This sequence comes from Allium cepa, assembly GCA_030765085.1. NCBI lineage: Eukaryota > Viridiplantae > Streptophyta > Magnoliopsida > Asparagales > Amaryllidaceae > Allium > Allium cepa. Next base: position 24,412,220 of record CM060936.1, on the reverse strand, counting down.
AATAACTTATTACTTATTCCATTACAAATTATTTAATTAATAATCAATTCTTAATTAATAATTATATCTTCATTACTTAGTTAATTACTCCTAATTATTAATTAATAACTTTAATTATTAACTTATAAAACTTAATTATCCATCAGTTACTTCATTACTTGAGAGTTAATCTCTGGTTAATCACTTATTTCCCTTTAAATTATTTAATCAACAAATCATTTCTTAATTAATGTTTATGTCTTAATTGCTTAATTACTTAATTACTTTATTCACATTATTTAACTAGTTACTTTCTCAATCAAGTTATCTGACTTTAATTACTTAAGTAATTATTTCTTAATCACTGTTCTACGAACTAAATAGAACTTAATTACCTGTTTATTTTCTGCTAATTGCTTCATTAATCATTTTTCAATTCTTAATTAAATCACTTGATTAATTAACTGTTACTCGTTCATTACTTAATTAAGTAGTCAATTCCAATTACATTTACTTCGTATAATATACTACTAATTATAATTACAAAGTAATTACTCTTAATTACTTCTGTACCCAATCAATCACTATTGATTATTAACATTCAATTATATTACTAACTGAAACACTATTTGTTAATTTACTTAATTCATTACTTATTAACAATATTAACAAAATTTTAAAAGCATAGTTAAGTTTAAACAAAGGTAATTAGTTAATTTAAAATAATTAATCCCAAACTAAAACTGATGTTAAGCCTTAACTAGGCTAATTAATAATTGAATTAAGTTTAAACTTAAACTTTGAACAGTATTTATTGTCACTGTGATACCTTAATGAAGCCTATATTTATCATTACACTCGGAAATAAAAGACCCAAGTTCTCCCCTGCAAAATCTCAAGCACTGCTTCGAGTAAATCGTCCCTTCACCCGAGTAACCCACCCATAAACGCGACTTTATCTTCTTCCTTTTTTCTTTTTTTTTTATTACAGCAAGCTTTTATAAAAACTTAAATTATATAATAAACATCAGAGACTCACGCACTCGAACTCGCACGACAACCCGAAGCATCCAATAAAATTTCTCGAGTATAACTCGAGACAGTACCCCCCCTTCACCTCAACGTCAACGCTGATACACCTCGGTGCCTGTACACGTGTACAACGCCGTTCCTGGCTCCGGCAAGCTTCCAAGACTTCGAGCAAATCTCAAATGGCACGAATAAGAGAAAACCACAGTTGAAATCTCACCCAAACTTCAAACTCAAAAAGATGCAGTTCGAACGAAAGCAAAACAACAACCCCTCTGCAACCAACGTCGCGCCACTCAACACGGTCCACCAGAGGCGATGCCATCTCAATCACATCTTGTCAACGTCACTAGGAACCTTCCCACCACGCCTCGCTTCACTCGGTCATAGGTAAGACACGAATCTCACAATTTACTGACATGAACAAATACCCACAGAAAACCCTATTTTTATCTCGTGTTCAATTCCTATGCAATAGAAAAATAAATGAATATTTTTCCTAAAATCACACACATTCATACTTGCTTCGATTCGAATTTCAACAATTTATATTGAGTAATTTTCGAGAATTCCATAAAAGTTCAATTTTTGTTCAACCTTGAACTGCTCTTGATATATTGGGTTTAAAATCCTCATTAAACTTTTAAAAATCATTTCTTCTAGTCATAATTCAAGATGTATATTTGGATTAGCTGTTCATATGAATTAATTTACCAGTATTTTACTTGATTGACTGTAAACAGACAAGTATTAGTTACTAATATGTTGAAACAAATTTTAAACATTATGATGAAGTTCAAGCAACAAGATTTGATGAAACAATTAAAAAAACATACCATAATCAAATGAAAACAATTCTAAGTTCAATTGTTTTCAACCCTGTAACATAAAGCAGAGTGCAGTATCTTCAATATCCCAAGTTCAACTTGTATAAAATCTCAGACACATATCAAAACAAAGCACATGCCAATAATTCTCATGAATGTTCTTACTGATATAATTAACTTATGCTTGCTAAAGTTAAGTTTACTCACCTCAGATAGCTGTTGAACAGAGAGGATGTTTGCTTGATGAAGACAAAAGACAGCTATTTGAAAATTTGAATGTCTGTAACTCTACTTACTTCCTGACTCTTATTTAAGCTTGAAAAATATGAAGTTTTTTTTTTTTTTTTTTAATTCCTTTGCTTATCTCAGTATTGACTGTTGAAGTTATAAATGATCTCAGTATATAACTTTGAACTTCAAGTCTTCTTGAACAAGCTTACTTGACAAAATATCTTGCTCTATTATATTAATATTTGCTATCAAAAATTTTAACTTGTACAGAAATTTCGGCTGAAAGATTGTATTAAAATCTGAAAGGACAATATGCAGTGCTAAATAAATGTTTGTGTTTACATTTAAGTTTACACATGATTAATGCTAGCTGACACCACAATATACATACATATATTTGCAGATTTTGGCTTGTACTAAGGTTTTATTTGATGTAAACCCATGCAACAAAATGGTTTTCTGCAGGTTGATTTGTTTATAGATATATATTAGTTTGTCTCTTTTCATGTTGCAGGCCATCAAAGCTTGTATAATTATTAAATGTTTACATAATTATCATGTACTATTGCTTTGTACTATACATAAAGATATTAGTTTTGTTCTTCTTCATTTTGCAGGCTCACAAAGCTTGGACATGAAGCCATTCATTTTTCCTTTTTGTTTTGTAGCTTAATTAGTTTGCACATGAATTAAAATATTTACATAATTATCATGCTTTGTTAGGAAAAGGATTTTGTATTAAGTATACTTGTAGGAATATTATGAGACCTGTGCTTCTGTTTCACATTTGCAATAACATTTGTTTAAAAGTATATGTTTTAACATCTTCTAGTTTGAATATTTTGCATATATGTCATATTTCATTTTATTTTGCTTACAAAGTTTAAGAATATGTTGTATGCTTGTTTATTTATTTAAATTCTATTTATTTTATTTTATTTTATATTATGTTATTTTATTTTATACCTTGTTCTTAATCATGTGTTATAGTTAATATTCTTATATTTATAATTTAACCGTCCATATTTAAATTAGCTTCGTGAGTTTACTCATTCTTTATATTCATTTTATTTTATTTGTATTTAACTATAAATATTTAAATTATGAATAATATGATTTATTTACATTTATACTTATTTATCTCCATTTGTATTTTATTTAAATTATAAGCATAAGTTAACTTATATTTCACATTTATATTTTGAGTCTATTTCAAACATTATCATTCATATGTATACTTACTAAATATAAACAAAGTAAGATATTTTAATTCAATCATAAAAGACAAATTTTATTATGAATATTTTTGGAGATAATTTATTAAACTTCCAAATCAATTTCTCTTTTAAAAATACCATTGATATAAACAATGGAAATTATTTCAAAATTATATCTGTTTTCAAATGAATAAGTTTACATTTTATTTAAATTGATTTGAATATTTATTAAAATAAATAGGGCCAAAATCCAGGGTCGTTACACATACGGTCTGGATTTTTGGTCTTGCTTGCATATGAACTGTTCATTATACCGAGTTGTTTATGTGCACTTGTATACTTCATGGTTGTTGTTGCCACTTCCTGTTATGCTTGATATTTGTACATATCTCTGGTTCCTGTAAGACTGTAGTTGTCTTTGGTTCTTCTTGTGTTCATACTGCTTTGATCATAGCCCATATCTAGTTCATGATGTCTTTGAAACTGTTTTGAACTGCACTGATGGTTGCATTCATGTTCACACATGTTCCTCTGAAATCGTGGCATTCATACTTTACTGCACTGATTTTGTTGCATCCATTCTTCACTTTGATATTGCAGTCTTCATGTTGTATCTGTACCATGTTGCCAGGCTTGAGTTTTGCATATCAGGTTCACTTGAGTCTTGATGCATTTAAAGCTATACATGTGTGTTTGCATATGACACTCCATATTGTCACTATACTTCTTTTGTTGGTTGCTGTTCTTTGAATCACTCTTGCTGTTTCATTTTGAACTGGTTGACACTGTTGAGTTTGGTTAAGTTGTTGTAGTCTGCATTGCACTGTCTTACTGCATCATAAAGTCTGATCGCTTGTATGGCCTTCTTTAGGTGCTTTGGTCCTTTGATTCATGTATATAAAATGCTGGTGATTATTATAGTTTCATTGTGGCTTCTCTTTGAACCAGTTTCATTTGAACTTTGGTCGAGGCTTGATTTATGTTAGTTTTGGATTTTTGACCATTTTATTGAACTTGCACTTGTGTTGAATCCAACTTAAAAGCTCGGGTTTGACCTTGTGCTCATATCGTAGCTTTATTTATTTCACTTGAGTTGAACTCGGCTTTTGATTTGGGTTTAACCTTGTGCTCACCTGCCCCTATAATTTTATCAAGTATACATAGGTGTGGACTGCCTTATGGCATGTACAGTGATATACTGTGCATGTCACAAGCTGTTCATGTATGATGAATTCAAAATTAATTGATGACGAACAACCCAAATAATCGAGACAAATAATATTTTCAAAAATCACATTTTATTTTATTCTATAAAATATTTTCTTTTCAATTTTACTTCGTTAGTGTTTATTTTTCAGATTGCTCAGATGTTGGATACAATCTGGAATAGAGTTGAAGATAAAGTACAGGTGCATGAGCGATATGTAGTGAGGTGCTTACTTAAATGCTAACTGTATAGTGAAAAATTATGATGTATTCAAAATTGTATTGTAATTGAAAATTTTGTGTGTATATAGTGCGAGCACAAATTCATACTATTCAAAATTGTAATAAATATTTGTTTGAATAAAACATCCGTTTGAATTTAAATTCTGTGTTATTTATTTTATTCAGCAAATATTTATTTAATTATGTGAAAATAAAATATTACATTAACAAATACATTTAAATGAATATATGTATATATAAATGTTTATTATCATCAAACAAAAATCATATGCTTGCATATTCAACAATTAACAAATGTAGCTAGCAACATGAAAGCAAAACGAAAGGAAAATGAAAGCTAATGGAAAAGAAAAGCTATTTAACAAGAATTAAAACTAATCTACTTTGCATGAAAATAAAATCTACACTATTAGCATGAAAGAAAGAAAACATGTAAGTAAAATAATATACTAATTAACACTACATAAAAGAAAGGAAAAATACATGAAATAAAAATGGCCAAGTAGCCATGAAAAGAGAAAGAGAGCTTGATTTATTTTTGAGCCTAAACTAAAACTAAGAGAGACTAAGAGAAGAGAAGAGCCTAAAAGAGAGACTAAGGAAGAGGAGGGTTACATGAACATAATGAGTTATTTATACAAGCATGAAACCCTAGTCCATAATTTGGGGAATGCCCAAACAACCCTTGAGAAACTGTGGAGGCCAAGTAATCATTAGCTTCTACTAATCATCATTTAAGTATACTTGAAGCCATTAATTCCATAAGCATGTGCATTAGCCTCTAATTTGTACACTAATATAGGTGGGTAGGTGAGGTCCTCCATGTTCTTCAGTTTGAAATATTTCCATCTTCATTCCTTTGTATTCATTTTGTGCATGCATGTGTCTTCATGAAACCACACTTATTTAAGATCAAACTCCTACAAATATATATATATATATATATATATATATTTCCAATTAATTTTTCTCAAAGAAATATATGCACATCAATGGCCGTTTTGCACCTATATGAAGATGGATATGTGACAATTTGGAATTAATATGGATTTTGGTTAAAACAAGTTAAAATACCCAATGTGATCATTTATTTAATTTAAATAGAATAAATATGGTGGTAAAAATATGCACATTTACGTGCATATCAAATACTCCCACACTTATCTTTTTATTCGTCCCCGAATAAAGAAAAACTAAGATAAATCCGTTTTCATAGGGAGCACGATTGCATTGAGCGTATGCAACAAGCCGTTAAACCTCTGGGTGTCCCAGTAGGATGAGTGTTGTCTCGTGAGGGTTTTTAGTGGATACCACCCTCAAAGTCCAAATGCAGAATGAAAATATTTACGAAATGTAAGATTTATTTACAATGGGATGATTGCAAGTTTTTGAAAATATTTACAATGAAGGTTTTATTTTTAAATTGACACAAATAATTTAAATATAAGTTTTGGTCATCATCTTGAGATTTAAGTCATTTACTCGTCAAAGTTTCCAATAAAAACAAAGTTATCATAACAAATACACTATAGTTTAACTCGTTGTTACGGTTGATAACAAAGTGTAACTATGAAATGGATCATTAGTTGATTATCAAAGTTTATCAAGGTGGTATATTCATTTTTTTTCAATAACAAGTCAAATCAAATAAGTTAAAATAGTGCTTAGATTTCATTTGCTTACTCTCTCTTATTTTTTTGAAAATTTTATTGATATTTACAATATTTACATCTGCCTAACTCAGATAAACTGAGGCCAGATATATTACCCATGCACTGCCTTGCAGACTTATGGGAGGGGAATACAGAGCGTGACGAGTGAACATACGAGTGTGAACACCTATTGACTATAGGCATCATTGAAAAGAATTTTTTTATGTACACCTTGCTCAGATAAACTGAGGCCAGACATAACGATTGTGCACTGTCTTTTGGGCTTACGTGAGAAAGGTATAGAGCATGGCGGGTGTACACACAAGTGTATACAACTGTCGACCTTAGATGCTAATAGAAAATATTTACATACATACAAATGTTGTTTTTTTTTAAATTTTTTTGAAAGAGAGAGTTTTGCAAAATAATACCACTTAACTTAGAAGACGAAAAAATTATATATCCTTTACTTTAAATCAACCATTTTTTAAAACAAAGATTTTCATTAAGATATATTTCATAATTATCACGTATGAATCTTCCTATATATTAGTTAAACTATCGTTATTTGTAATCAAACTTCATTTTTATTTTTGTTAAGATAAATAAATTTTGAATAATTTCAATTTAATAAACCAAACCATAAATTTATCCTATAGTGTTTATTTAAAATAAATCAAAATGCTTTAAAAAAAATTATTTTTTAAGTTTTTTTTGTTTTTTCTTTTTGGGGTTTGAAAAGAAAATGAAAAATAAACAATGAAAAATCCAAAAAGAAGGTAAGTCTCCCCCCACACTTGATTTGACTGTGTCCCACAGTCAACCTAAGTGGAAGGAACATTTATTATTATTTACATGAAAATGAAATGTATTTACACAGCATCAGAATGTATATCGTTAAAAAGTAAATGAAATGATCTTCCAAAGACCGATTCATTTGTCTCGTTAAGTATGTGAGACACAGCTTAAGCTCGAAAAACCAAACCGTAAAAGATTTTGGATTCGAGTGTGGATTTGGAAAAACGAATGTCGTTTTATTAAAAATTATACGAATTGTTTCCTTTTCGATAATTTTCAGGGTTGATAGAACAATTGGTTGAAGTTCAAGTTTATTTTCACCAACTTGAAATTCAAATTTATCATTGAAAGCTTCTTCAAAATAGTTGATTTCAAAATCAAAATTGTGATGTAACTCTTCCCTATCGGAATTTGACAACTCGTTTTCAAAAAGTCCAAAGAAATCATATTCGGGAAATTCATCTTCCTTTGTTGGATTATCAACAATTTCATTGCGTATATCGTTTTCAAAGTCCAAATTTGTTATTTTCAAAATTTCAAAATCGGAGAAAGGAAGATCAAAATTTAAATCGAGTTTCTCACCCTCAAAGAATAGAAATCCAACTCAATTACCATGTTTTCAACAACTTCATTAAGGTCATCATTCTCAGTTTCAAAAGTTGTTGTTTGAATATCGTTGACTTGGGTAAAAGATGGATTATCATTTGACTCATCACATGTTGGGATTTGGTTTTGTTTCTCATGTTGTTTCATATAAGTTTCAAACAATAAACCTGTGTGATCATCACAAATTTCGTTCATTTGTTCAACAAAATCCAATTTGTAGTTATTAACTTGAAAATTTTTTATTTGAATTTGCTGAGAACAAAAAAGTTCAATCACATCTTAGTTGAGATTATTCCCATTGCCAAAATTATTTGAAATGTGGATCACATCGTTTTGATTTTGAAATTCATTTTGGAGTTCAAAATTGAATTGGCATGGGTTATACTGTAAATCGTTTGAATTTTGAAGTGAATTCAAATTTTGATTATTTTGAAAATTTTGATTCGAGTTATTACAAAAATATTAATTATACAAATCATTTATACTTTGATTTTGTTGTGTAGAGATTTCAAGTAGAGATGAAATGCTATTTTCAAGATTCGAGGGTTGGTCATCATTTTTAAAACTTTGTTGTTCAAAATTAGAAGTGTTCAAAGAATAGTTGTCGTTACAATATCCATAGAAATCATATGGATTATATTGATTTTCACAACTATTGTAAAATTCAAGTGTGGGGGTAAACTCGGTCATTTTCAAGAATTTTTTTGTTTTTTTTGTTTATAGTTTATAAAGGAAAAATATTTACAAATAGAGTTTATTTTTCAAAAAGGGAAATTGATTTTTTTTATTTTAGTTTTTTCAAAAAAAAATTGTTTTTGAAAAGGTTTTATAATTTTTTTTGGATTTTGGTTTTACTGATTTTTTTTTTTGGATTTTTGTAATTTCAAAGAAAAAGGATTTAAAAATTTCAAAGGAAAAGGAAAAATAATATTTACTATTTTTTTAGTTTTGGATTTTCAATAAAAAAATTTAAATACGCATGAATTAATTCAACTATATGAATGCAAGGGTTTAATTTTAAATTATTTATCCTAAGTTAACCCAAAATTGTATAATCACACATTGTCTTAGATAAACAGGATATTCTCAGCCAGGTAACGAACAGGATTTATCGGTGCACCACGAATCACCGTAGCAATGCAGCCAAGGTTTAAGTACCTTTAGAGGAACAACCACTATAATATTTACGAATCACCGTAATATTTATAAATGGTTATTACTCTGCCGTAGCCTAGACACCTAGAAATTAAATTGTTCAAAGAAGACAACTTGTCAATATACAATTAAAAGTTATCGTGGTCTAATCGTTATTGTTAATCAAAATCTATGATGAGATGCAAAGCAGAAATTAAACGTGTATTAACAACGCAACTACGAATGGATTTTTGATTTGGTTTTAGTTTTTGAATTTTTTTCAAATGTAGGCAAACAACAATGCAATTCAAGTAAAACTAGATATGAAAGCAGAATTTTTGTTGAGCCAGCAAGTAGTGCAATTTATTTTGGCTGGCGAAACAAGCAACTCATCTTGATTTTCTGCTTTGACAACCTGAAAATTAAAACAAGATATATACAAGTTTTTTTTTAAAGAGAAAAGGAAATAAAAATCTACAAAAGAAAAGGAAAGAAAACTTTTTTCAAAACAAAATAATTTCTTCTTTTTTTTAATGGAAAAAGGAAAAGAGAATTTTTACAAAAAGGAAAATGTTTTATATATGTACATATATAAAAGAACTAAAACAAAGAAAAATCAAAACAAATCAACAGAAATAAAAATAAACCAATTTTTTTTCTTTTTTTAGTAAGGGTGGAACAATTTTGAAAAAAAACGAAGAAAACTACACTAAAAAAAACTTAAACAGGCCTTCAAACTTTTGACCCGGCCCACGAACTAATTTTTATTTCCTAAAAATTCTCACGACTCTCGCAATTAAAAATCAATGCAGACACCAAATGTCTCCTCCCAAATCAATTTTCACGAATTGAATCAAAAGAGAGGAAAAATCGATCTGGGTATGGAACTGCGGGAGGCGATGCGGTCGCGGTTGTCGGCGATTTGGTGATGCTGGAGTCGCGATTGGTTCGAATTCGATTAAGGGTGGCGCAATTTTGGGTTTCAGTGGTTCGAATTAGGTTTGAAGTATGGTTTGTGTTACGGCCAGACATTTCATCAAACATCTGGTAGACATTCACATAATGAGACATTTCATCAAACAGTAGAGACGAATACTCCATCCTACTCACTAGCAGCTATTTCTATGGATTCAGAAGTGTTGCTGGAAAGGAAGGAGACAAGTGAAAAGACTCAGTTTGGATTAAGACAAGAAATATAAGGCTGTGAGCTTGTGCACGTGCACACGTGCATATGTGTGCATATTTAATATGTAAAATACACTAGATAGAATCAGTCAAATAGGGATGAGTTGGCAATTATGAGGTGATTAGCTGGCAGTAACGGCTAGTTGTATGTGGCTCTGTATATATAGTCATGAGTATGTAATGCAAAGGCATGAGATTTGGAATAAAACAATTACCACTTTCTCTTTTTTGCTCATTATATTTCTTCTGTTCACCACTGAAGTATTCTCTTCCAGTCTTCACCTTTATTCTTCTTCTTTGATTATCTGCAGCATCAATTCTTCACCCCTTTCTTTTAATTCCAGCATATATCATCACCTTTCTTTCAAACTGCTTCTCCCTGAGTTTCTATCTTATATTCAAGTCATGACTTATACCAGATCACAAACTGCTAAGAAGATGGAGCATCACAATATGGTATCAGAGCGAGATAGTGAGTCAGATGTCGACCCTCACCCAAAAAATCTGTCACTCTCAAACAGTAGTGAAGATCCTGGAGATGCTCCTCCTCCTCTTGATGCCATTAACCTCGAAGAGCTGTCACAAACAGAGAAATGGCAAAAGCAAGACATCATCAATAACAGAAATATGTTGTCACTCAGAAAATTAGAAAAAACAACTCAAGAAATGGCAATCACTATAGCAAGAAATGCTCAGGGTCTTCAAGAAATTCAAGAAACTCTTGATAAACCATTGGCAAAAAAAATTTCTGAGTTCAAAGATTTGAAAACCCACACACAACCTGCAGAAACTTCTAAAGTTGATTTCACTAGATCTTCTTCTTTCCCACAAGTATCTTCTCAATATTATAAATCCAACATTTATGTCCCACCAAACCAACGACCTTCCTTATTAACCATACCTGATACTTTCACTTCAGAGCATTATCCATACAAACAAACTGATCTTCAACCTGTTCATTCAAAAGACATTTCCAAGATCAAGATTAAGATGGATTTCCCTCAATTTACTGGAGAAGATAGGGTAATTGATTGGTTACGGCAAGTGGAACAATTCTTCTCTTACAACCACACCAATATACAAGATTGGGTACATATCTGTTCATACCACCTCAAGAAAGAAGCACTCCAATAGTTCTACAGGTATTCTCACAATGTTCCAGACTATGACCAATGGTCAGTTTTTCACAAAGCTATTCAGGTTCGTTTTTATAAGATGATTTACATAGGCCATATGACACATTTTCAGCTCTTAAACAAACAACTACTGTTATGAATTATGTTAACCAATTCGAGCAATTGGAAGGTCTGATAGAACACATTACACCTACCCATCTTCTACAAAAATTCTTAGGAGGATTAAAAGATGAAATTAAATATAAAGTTATAGCTTTTAATCCCACTGATTTTGATTCTGCTGTTTCTTTAGCTAAAACATTTGAAACAAGTTGGTTGCTAAAACAAAAGACCAAAAAGAAATTTACTTCTTATCCTTCAAAAAATTTTCAAAACAGCAACCAACTTTCTCCTCCAAAATCAGTTACAAAATCCTCAGAAAATTTTTCCAAAATTAAAAAACTTTCACCACAAGAATTTTTAGAAAAGAAAAAAAATAATCTTTGTTATGGGTGTAATGAAAAATACCACTTTGGTCATAAATGCAAGGTCAAACAAATTCATATAATGGAGGGGATTATTGATCTAGATACTGCTTCTGATCCTGGAAATGATTCTTCTGAAGACACTTTAGTAATTCATGACTCAGAAATAAATCAAGAACATGATAAAGCATTATTTTCTATTTCAATAAATGCTTTACTCGGAATTCCTACTCTACATACTATCAAAATAAAAGGTAGAATCAACAACAAATCAGTGATATTACTTATTGATTCTGGTTCTACTCACAGTTTTATTGACAGTACTTTAGCAAAAAAATTAAAACTGCCCATACATCAAACAAAATCTTATGAGGTGCAGGTTGCCAATGGACAGAAGCTACAAGGTAATGAAATCTGCTCTCAAATTTTACTTACTTGTCAAGGATGCAAAATGCCTATAGATTTACTATTATTGCCTATGGAAGGCTGTGATATTGTCTTAGGAATTCAATGGATGCGAGAATTTCATGAGATTTGTTTCAACTTTCAAAAACTGCAAGTTCGATTTAGATATAATGGTAAAGAATTTATGTGGCAGGGATTAACAACTTCTGAAATTCAACACATGAATGATAAAAAAATTTCAAAAGAATTAAACTCCTCCTCTCTTAAATTTATGTTACTGTCTACAACCACAGTGGTATTCCTGTTGAAAATCTTCACACTGATATTGCTAATATACTCTCCGATTTTCCTCTAGTTACACAAACACAAAATTCTTTACCACCTAAAAGAGAATGTGACCATAAAATTCCTTTATTGCATGGCTCAAAACCTGTTTGTTTAAAACCCTATAGACATCCTTTTCATATCAAAAACGAGCTCGAAAAATTAGTCAATGAAATGCTAGAGGTTGGTATTATTCGAAATAGTAACAGTGCATTTTCAGCACCTGTTGTCATGGTCAAAAAACGAGATGGCTCTTGGAGATTATGCATTGATTACAGAGGACTAAATAAACTAACAATAAAAGATAAATTCCCTATACCTCTCATTGATGATTTATTAGATGAACTATATGGTTCTAAATTCTTCACAAAGCTTGATTTAAAATCAGGTTATCACCAAATTCGAATGCATGAGGATGATATCCATAAAACTGCATTTCGAACACATGATGGGCATTATGAGTTTTTAGTTATGCCCTTTGGTTTGTCTAATGCACCATCAACTTTTCAAGCTCTAATGAATTCCATATTTAAACAATTCTTGCGACATTTTATTATGGTATTCTTTGATGACATTTTAATTTATAGCAGGTCTTGGGATGATCACTTGCATCACCTAAAACTGACGCTACAAATTTTGCAAGACAACAAGTTGGTCATTAAGCTTTCTAAATGTTCATTTGGTAAAGATAAATTGCAATACCTCGGTCATGTTATCTCAGAGAATGGAATTTCTGTTGATAAAGATAAAACTAAAGCAGTGCTTGAATGGCCGCAACCACATAACATCAAAACACTGAGAGGATTTCTGGGCTTGTCAGGTTATTACAGAAAGTTTATCAAAGGATATGGAATTATAGCAAAACCTCTCACCTCAATGCTAAAGAAAGACTCTTTCTCCTGGACTGCAGAAGCAACTGAAGCATTTTACAAACTTAAATCTTGCTTAATCAGCCCTCCTATATTAGCCATGCCAAACTTCAGCAAAGACTTTATAATTGAATGTGATGCCTGCAGCTCGGGAATTGGAGCAGTCCTCCTGCAAGAAAATAAACCAATAGCCTATATAAGCCAAGCATTACAAGGCCGAAATCTGCACTTATCAACATATGAAAAGGAATTATTGGCTTTAATTCATGCAACAAAAAAATGGTCACAATATTTATTGGGCAGAAAATTCATCATTAGAACAGATCATCAGAGTTTACAACATCTTCTTTCTCAAAAGCTTACTACAAGTATACAGGGCAAATGGCTTGCAAAGTTGCCTGGTTATGACTACGAAGTACAATATAAAAAAGGAAAAGAAAACATTATTGCCGATAGCCTCTCACGGGCCTATGACAAACCAAGTATACATGCAATTTCAGTTTTACAAACAGACTAGACATCGGAGCTTAAAAGCCATCTACAACAAAGCCAATTCTATGCAGCCAAAAAGGATCAAATTCTTCAAGGTTCTCTACCATCAGACAAGTACAAAATTGTGGATGATCTCATCTTTTATAAAGGCAGAATATTATTAGACCCAAATTTGCAGTCTATCATTCAAGAGATTTTATTTGAATTTCATTCTTCACCTTTGGGAGGACATGCTGGTGTGAAAAAAACAATGAAAAAAATAAAAAGAGTCTTCTTATGGAAACACATGAAAAAATCAATTGAAACCTATGTTCAACAATGTGACATCTGTCAAAGGGCTAAATCTGAAAATATTGCCTCCCCTGGTCTTTTGCAACCTCTCCATATTCCTGATAATGTGTGGAATGGCATTACTATGGACTTCATCACTCATCTACCAAAGAGTAACAGTGCTACTGTCATTTACGTTGTAGTGGATCGTTTATCCAAATACTCTCATTTCTTCCCACTTCAACACCCTTACACTGCAAAACAGGTCGCCAAAATATTTTTTGATGGAATCTTTAAACTCTATGGCATGCCGCAATCTATCGTAAGCGACAGAGACTCTATTTTCTTAAGTAATTTCTGGCAAGAATTGTTTGCTCTACAGGGTTGTTCACTGAAATTCAGCTCGGCCTACCATCTACAAACAGATGGTCAAACTGAGATCACAAACAAAATTTTGGAAAACTATTTACGATGTTTTGTGTGTCATCGTCCTTCTGACTGGACAAACTGGCTAACTCTTGCAGAATTTTGGTATAACACATCCTGGAAGGAATCCACAAAACTTACTCCATATCAAATTTTATATGGCAAGCCACCACCTAAACTTTTAACATATGTTCCACACACAGCCAAAGTCCAGGAGGTAGAACAACATTTATTTTCGAGAGACATTACCATACAATTCCTTAAGGACAACTACAGCTTGCACAAGAAAGAATGCGGAAATTCACGAATAAAAATAGAACAGAACGTCATTTTTCCGTAAATGATTGGGTTTACTTGAAGCTCCAGCCATATAGACAAATTTCAGTCGCCTCAACAAAGACTACAAAGCTCTCACCCAAATTCTATGGGCCTTACAAAATACTCAAAAAAATTGGAAAAGTTGCTTATAAACTAGAACTTCCTGCCTCTTCTCAAATTCATCCTGTTTTTCATGTCAGTCAGTTAAAGAAGAAATTAGGCTTAAATATCACTGCTCAACATGAAATACCATCAGCCAATGCACAATTAGTGGATGAACCAGAACAGATTTTGGACCGAAGGCTTATCCCCAGAAATAACAAAGCAGTAGTACAAGCTCTCATCAAATGGAAGAACAAACCTATGCTAGATGCAACCTGGGAGGACTATTGGCCTCTGGTGAAAAGGTTTCCCACTCTAGACCTTGGGACAAGGTCTCTTTTTAATGGGGGAGGGAATTGTTACGGCCAGACATTTCATCAAACATCTGGTAGACATTCACATAATGAGACATTTCATCAAACAGTAGAGATGAATACTCCATCCCACTTACTAGCAGCTATTTCTATGGATTCAGAAGTGTTGCTGGAAAGGAAGGAGACAAGTGAAAAGACTCAGTTTGGATTAAGACAAGAAATATAAGGCTGTGAGCTTGTGCACGTGCACACGTGCATATGTGTGCATATTTAATATGTAAAATACACTAGATAGAATCAGTCAAATAGGGATGAGTTGGCAATTATGAGGTGATTAGCTGGCAGTAACGGCTAGTTGTATGTGGCTCTGTATATATAGTCATGAGTATGTAATGCAAAGGCATGAGATTTGGAATAAAACAATTACCACTTTCTCTTTTTTGCTCATTATATTTCTTCTGTTCACCACTGAAGTATTCTCTTCCAGTCTTCACCTTTATTCTTCTTCTTTGATTATCTGCAGCATCATTTCTTCACCCCTTTCTTTTAATTCCAGCATATATCATCACCTTTCTTTCAAACTGCTTCTCCCTGAGTTTCTATCTTATATTCAAGTCATGACTAATACCAGATCACAAACTGCTAAGAAGATGGAGCATCACAGTTTGAGGAGGTGATTTGAAGAATTAGGGTTGCAATGAGTTCTGGTTTTGGATTTTTGAGGGTTTGGTTTGCGGTGTCGATGAAGGGGATTGCCGGTTTGAAGTCGCAAGTCAAAGTAGTGGTCTTTGGTTGGGTTGCAAGTTCGATGAAGGTCGCGTTGTGTGTTCTGGTGATTTTGTTCGCCTTGGATTTTTGTGGATGTCGGGATGAGCTCGTTTTGGGTATTGGTAGTGAATTGGCTACAGAGGTGGTTTGAGTTGGAGGTGAATTTGGATGTTGATTTTGTGTTCGAAGGTCAGAGGAGATGAACTTGGAAAAGAGGTGTGTGATTGTTTGACGATGGGTTTTTGGAATATGTTGAAGTTTGTAGATGATACTGTAGTGGAGTGTGGTTAGTTGTAGATAGGTAAGAATGGAGAAGAGCTGATGGTTGAATATTTGTAATGGTTGTATCAGTGTGTAATGAAGCAAGTTGTGGCAGAGTTATGTGTTTGGTAGATGATGGATGTGAAGGGTCTGACTTTCGAGTGATGGGGAGAATGATTGTTTGATGATGAGATTGAATGAGTGATGGACGGTGCTTGGTGGAGGAAGAACAGTGATGTGGAAGTAATAGGCAATAAGGCAGTGCAACAGAGAAGATGTATATATGGCTGTTGTTGTATGGATGGTGATTGAATGCACTGTTCTGTAAGTTGTTTGGTCAAGTTGATATTGATATGCAGTGTTTCTATGAGGGATGGTCAGTAGCTTGTCTTGAAGATTAGCAATGAAGTGTGTAACAGTGTATGTATGTTGTAAGCAGGATTTTGGAGGAGAAGGGGGTATTGCAAGCAGACTGAATGTGGATATTGCAAGTTGTTGTGGAGGGTGGTAGTGGAACAGATTTATAGTGAAGGCTTTGTGATGTTTGAATAGGGGATGGAAGGATGTGAAGCAAGGGTAGTGAGCAGTAGAAGTTGATAGAAAAGCAGGGTTGGGGTTTTGGTCTGGTATGATGGTTTAGAACAAATGAAGATGGAAAATGCAAATGTAAGGAAGTGGTAGTTTAGATGATAGTGAATATACAAGGATGATTGTTGTTGATTTGTGGAAATGGAGATGGTGATGTTGTTTGTAGCAGTGGATAATGGGTGAGGGGAAGTGGTGTTGACAGTAAAATAGTGAAATGTTGACAGTTTGATTAAGTTTGATAGAAGATTGTGGTAGTTGTTGTCTGTGAGTAGGCTGCTGGAAAATGCACAGAACAATGGAAACTGTAGATTTGAAAGTGGTTTAGTATGGGTGCTATGTGCACTGTTTTGACAATTGGTGGTGATTGTGTGCAAAGAGATGCACAGTTGCAGGGAGGTTGACAGAAACAGTTTAGGCAATGCGAAATTATAAAAAGAAATTGTAAATGAAAGGAAATAAAATACTTTTGATTTTTGTTGTGAAATTGTGTTATTTTTTTATAAAAATGCAAATGCAAAGAAAACTAGAACACCAAATCAAATGCAAATACAAATCACAAGCACACAATTCTTTTTTCAAAAGAAAATTAACACACAAAATGAGAAAAAAAAATCTAAAATGAAATGAAAAATAATTCAAAGAATAGAATAAAATCAAAGCAACTCCCCGGCGCCAAAAACTTGTTAATCGACGGAATTTCTTTCGAATTAGAAAACCGTCGAAAAATTTCAAAATAAAAACGACTGCAAGCATACGGTGTACACTTGTAGTACGTGGCGAATGCGGGTCGATCCGTAGGGAATTGTTGATTTTAAAAATCTATTCAATCAAATTAACCAAAGTTGAGTGAAAGTTAAGCTAGAGAATTAGAGAATTAACTAACTAAAAGAAAAGAGATGCACATATAAGAGTTAAATGACAATTTAGAGAATAAATACACTCTCTAAATCACATAGTTCAACACATGAAATCATGATCTCTCTTTTATGGTCATTAATGTTTTAATTGATGTGTTTATCATAAGTATGACATATTTGTACTATTGATTAGTCAAAATAAGCCATCAAACTATAACACACCTCTTAAACCACTTAACAATTTTCATGAAACTTGAAAATGAAAATGAAATCTATTTTAAGTATGGCCTATTAACTATTGATTAGAAATATAGACCATCAAATTTGAATTTCAAATCACTTTCTTATGCCATAATCATATTTTGATGAAGAGGCATTTGTGTTAGTGATTGTTTAAGCATGACCTATTTGGTGTCAACAATACAGGCTATCAAATTCAAAGCAAAACAATAAATAAAACACTTCATAGATCATCATTAAACACAAAAAGAGAGCATAAATTAACAAATAATCGAAGCTGCATAATTAGAGAGCTTCATTACCCCTAATTGAAGGGGTTTAGCCTCTCATACTTGTCATTTGATTAACAAATGTAGCTAGCAACATGAAAGCAAAACGAAAGGAAAATGAAAGCTAATGGAAAAGAGAAGCTAATTAACAAGAATTAAAACTAATATACTTTGCATGAAAATAAAATCTACACTATTAGCATGAAAGAAAGAAAGCATGTAAGTAAAATAAAACACTAATTAACATTGCATAAAAGAAAGGAAAAATACATGAGATAAAAATGGCTAAGTAGCCATGAAAAGAAAAGGAGAGCTTGATTTATTTTTGAGCCTAAACTAAAACTAAGAGAGATTAAGAGAAGAGAAGAGCCTAAAGGAGAGACTAAGGAAGAGGAGGGTTACATGAACATAATATGTTATTTATACAAGCATGAAACCCTAATCCATAATTTAGGGAACGCCCAAACTATCCTTGAGAAAGTGTGGAGGCCAAGTAATCATTAGCTTCTACTAATCATCATTTAAGTGTACATGAAGCCATTAATTCCAAAATCATGTGCATTAGCCTCTAATATGTACATTAATGTAGGTGGGTAGGTGGAGTCCTCCATGTTCTTCACTTTGAATTATTTCCATCTTCATTCCTTTGTATTCATCTTGTGCATGTATGTGCCTTCATGAAACCACTCTTATTTAAGATCAAATTCTTACACAAATATATATAAATTTCCAATTAATTTTTCTCAAAGAAATATATGCACACAAATGACAGTTTTGCCCCTATATGAAGATGGATATGTGACAATTTAGAATTAATATGGATTTTGGTTAAAACAAGTTAAAATACCCAATATGATCATTTATTTAATTTAAATAGAATAAATATGGTGGTAAAAATATGCACATTTATATGCACATTAGTGTATATTTTAAGATTCCTTAGCGTAAAAATTAAAGAGTTATACACACACATTAGTATAACCGCGCGTACCAAATTTTACACACACATACAGACAAGGTATAAGATAAAGCATAATAAATAAATAAATAATCTATGTCGACTCAGTGTATTACTTCAACTTCTTCAACTCTCTATTGGGAAAGGTTTAAAAAAATGGCGACCGGATATCAGCCTTTTCCTTTCGTCCCCATTCTCTACTAATCCTCTAATTCCAGCGATCACGTCTTCTTCCACATCCTTTTCTACATCACTAAGAAGCCTCACAAATATTCCTCTATACTTCCTGAATGTGCTTCATCGAGTTTGACTATATCTAATTGCACTTTCAAACCTTCAGATCCATCCAACCTAATCCCAGTCTCCTCCCAGGCCGATCCTAGGCTCATCGATAAAATTCACGAATTTATGTTCCATTGCTGCTACCTACCTTCAAATGGACAACCTTTCTGACATAGCCCTTATACAAGGTGAGATTCCAAACTCGAATCATTATTCCACTTTGAATGCGTCACCAGTGCTTGGTAGCAAGGCGAGTTGTTTTCTCGACCAGATTTTGTGTAAGAGTTGTAATGTGGCCGAAGTTTCTAAGGCAGTGGTTATCCCATTGGCTGATATAGGCTCTCACTCTGATGATGCTCAACTGAATGTTGATGTGGCTAATATCATTCCTCCTATGCCTACTGCTAATCCCACACCTCCTTCCCTGTCACAAAGTCAGGTTGGCGTTGCGACTTCTGCTATTGAAGGTCAGTCTGCTATAGAAATGCCAAGCCCAGTATGCCTCAAACCGTGGCCATCCTCATTTTGATCTCTGCCCCGTAATGTAGGAGTTTACAAACCAATTGATTTTGAGATTCAAGAGAAAAATAGAATTATGTTGGCCCCTCCTTTAGTTTTGCAAGCTGGGAAAGATTATTGGTCGGGGTTGTTGGTTGATTTTTTTTGGACCCATTAGATGATTCAATATGTGGGAAACCAATGTCGTAGTATATGGAAACTTAGAGGTGATCTTCGTATAATCTATGGTGACTTAATGTATTACTTTAAATTCTCTATCATTGAAGAACGTCAATGTGATCTTGAAGCCGATCCATCCTTCTTTGATGGAAAACCGTTCATTATAATCTCTTAGTCTCCTTCGGTGGTGAGTGCTAGGGATTAAGTGATGTCTATTCCAGTTTGGGCATTCTTTTCACAAATTCCGTCAGTTTTACAGCCGTTAATGGGATTAATTTAGCTAGCATGCACAATTGGTAAATTGGAATGTTTTAACTCTAGTACGGTGGCCTATGAGAGATTGGTTTATTTCAAGGCCCTAACTGAAGTAACCTATGATAAGCCACTCCATTCTTTAATATGTTTTCAGCATGTTGTTGGACATATAGCGGAGGTTTGTGCTCGATATTGTTGGGCTCCTAATATTTGTACCACTTTTCATTCTTTTAGTCACCTAGCGGACTCTTACAAGCACCCTGCCTCGACCCAGGATGCTCCTCCTCTGGTCAAGATTCTACTTCCTAAACCTCCAGTACATATGTGGGTTCTTAAGTCTTTGACGAGCTCTCCTCTGGATATTTCTCCTGTTACAGATGCTGCTTCTGCTCCATCAATTTTGGAGCTCGCCCTATCTTTCCAACTATAGTTAGTACTTTTACTCCTTCGACTTCTCCCTCTGATGCTGTTATTGAATCTTTATCTGGTGCTACTGTTGATCCTATGGATTCCTTTGTAGCAAATACTGATGTTATTGAATGGGATTCATCCGAGAAAGCTTGGATACATGAGCCGTCTGAGATGAGATATGGCCCTGCTAAACTTGATTTTCATATGTTTATTATTGAAGTTGATGGTGAATCTAAGCGTCCTCGCCATACTATTGTAGGTGAAGACTTGTGCTCACCATTGCGAGAACCCATGATGCTAGGAATAGAGCTGTTCTTTCTGATTCAAGTTAGGATAGGAAGTTTATCTACTGCAAGGTTTCCTATGGTTTTTTCCCAACAAGTGTATCTCATTTTGCAAATTATCTGCATATGTTAGGCCCTGAATCTTTGGATGATGGTAGTGATTCCTCCTCTACTAAGGAGACTAGATTTAGGTCATCTGTAGAAATTTAGGTTCATATGCCTAACTCATGTTCTGCATTTCCTTTTATTAGTTGTTCTGTGCATGTAAAGAATACCTGTGTCGTATATTTATAATAAGTGGTATGGCCAGTATAAAATAGCCTGGGTTTCCAAAAAAAGCATAATAAATAAATACATGTCGGTAGTCGTATTAATTACAAGTAGAATGTTTAAATGTTATAACGAAACAAATCATAGGATTAGGAGGTTGTAATGAAAAATGGGTAATAACTTCAACATTAATGAATAATGATTGCAATATTAATGGGCAATAAATGCGTACTTAATAAGAAGTTACAGAAATCAAATGGGACATAGATGATGTTGACTAAAAAATTTGCCAGCAAGAAAAGATGATTAATCAAACTCAGAAATTGTGAAAGAGTAGTGTTTTAATGATGCTGTTAGATTTGCAGTATATGATCGTGAGCTAATGATGGAAGGCTAGTAATAATGAGACATGGATTTTAGAGTTGTTTGGCCAAAATGAACTCCTACGTCCACTGTGTATATTATTCTCACTATATATGTACACAGATATATATATATACATACATATATATACATACATACATACATACATACATACATACATATATACATATACACGCACACACACACACATATATATATATATTTAAAAAACTATCATGGTGAACAAAGACTTTGAAGCGAGAACGATTGCATAGTTCCTCCGCCTAAACGCCTGACATCTCCTCTCCGTTGGCAGGTCCGCCACCACTTGTGCCTACCTCAGATGCGAGCCACGACTGCAACTGTAACGGACCGCGTTTTGGACCATTCAAATCGACAATAATCCACACATGTTGGACTTGAATAATTCAAAATAAAAGATTGTACTAAATTTTAGAGCAAATAAAATCAACACAGCATCATAGACACAGAATATCAGAATAACTCGCAGCGGAAATGAAATACCATAGTAGTTCATGAAGCTACTATAGACATACTCTTAAAACATATACAAAATATCATAGTTTAAAAATGGATACAATAGAAGTCTGGATACATAAATCACTAATACAGAAGCAATACCGAATAGGAAATAACTGGATTAAAAATAGACGAATAGATAGTCAGATAAGCTCCAACAATTCTCTAGCTCCAGAAGGTAAATCCAAAGCTGTGACTCCCAGGCTGACCCGAGCATAAAGTAAAACACAAAACACTCGAGTCAAGACATACATACTTATACAATGTAAACCAACTCAAGTGAATTGTAATAGCAATGCTCAATAACTTAAAGGATGCTTGGGATTGCCCATCCTTTAAGGATCCGGTAAACCATCAACTAAGCAGAAATAAACACTATCACAGAAATACCCATATTAAAGTAATTAATGCAAATAACAGTGTAAATGTGGCTAGGGTAGCACAGAGCTGCAGTAATCACTCACCTCTAGCCACACCCTCAAATTCAAGGTGTGTATCAAAACAATCACAAGGAAATCAAATGGCACACAAAGAAGTGTACCCGTGGTTATAAATTTTAAAATGGTATTTCATATTTCAAAAATAAAATATCATTTCAAATTCAAATCTTAATCAAAATAAGGATCAAATCATTTCCAAACCATTTCAATATATCAAAATATCATATTATTTCAAAATCTCATTTTCAAATCACTATTTGAATTCAAATTTAATTACCTTTTAAAAATGGTTTATATTATAATAAAAAATAATTCATTTAAACCATTTAAAAGTGAAGTTATTATACTTTCAAATAATTAAATCCAAATTTCGCAATAATTCATTTATTAAATTCCAATTTATTATCTTTAACTTAAATCCTCATTTTACACCAAATCTCAAATTCCAGGTTAGGTTATATTTCAAGTTACACTCTTAAGCATACATTTATTTAACATTTTATATTCATAAAAAAATCAATAACACTTTAATAAATCATTTTAAATTGAAATTTAAATCAAAATATCACAATTCAAATTTTAAAATACTTAAAACTATCCAGAAATGTATATAAAATAACCACGGGTCGGTATAAAAATTTCTAGCCTAAATCAACTGATACGGATAATATATCATTTCAACCCGTAATTTACAAAAAAAAATCTGGGTTTATCATTTCAAACCCGCAAATCCCAAGTTAAATAAATAAATAAAATCTTTCAGGCCTATCATTTCAGCCCATAACGATTTTTTTCTATTCTAAAGTCCATTCGGGTATGTATCATTTCAACCCATAGTTATTCTATTCTACAGGGAACTTGCAGTGTGAGAACAGAATAAAATTACAATATAGCATCATATAGCAGTAATAGATGATATGACAGTTTTATAAACAAGGTTAACATCATATGATTCATATCACAGGCAGGTATAACATGATATAATATTCTACACATTCACTTGTTGTCAATTCACTAATTGTATAAGTATAAATGTCATGAGTAAATAATCACCTTTTAACACTGGAGATAGCAAATCAAAATACACGAATAAAATTCAGAAAGCACGATAGCACGACTTTTGATTTGAGTGGAGTGGAGGGCCAAGATGTTATTCTTGTATTCAACAACAAAACAAAGAAAAATATAAATAAAATACTAAAAATATTGGAACAAAATGGAAATAGAGTTTACAAAAGACAACACCAAGTTTTCAATTGATTTTTCTTGACCATAAATCACATTTGCTCGGCCATAGAGCTGTATAGGTTCGGCCTTGATGATGTTTTGACTAGGGTATGGATCTGGTTTGGACTCATATAGGAATGACTACAAGTAAAAGCGAAGGTATATGAGTTACTAGTGAAGGAAGATCAAAGGTTAAGGAAAAAGAGGAGTTTTGGTGCAACTTTAGGCTTGGCCATGCACGAATTAGGCTCGGCGCTGGCATGTACATACCTGGTGGTGGCTGGAGTGCAGGTGGAGAGGGTTTTAGCCGAGCAAAGCTAGAGATGAACAAGCAAAAACAAATGAAAAAAAAAGAAAGGAGAGAAAAAGAGAGCCCATTGCTTACTCTTTTTTTTTCAGATCTGAAGTGCCGTGAGAAATGAAGATGGGAAGAAATTTTCTCACGTGAAAATAGGGATATAGGCAGCTAGGGATTAAGGAATGAACGATACAAATTGTGGAGAAGTTATGGTAGAAAATCAAGGGATGGAAAGATAAAAAAGTAAGAAATCGAAGTAACGTTTCCTAGAAATTAAAGAAAGGTGTGTACAAGAAGCTTTCACAAACAAATAAATACAATAACGTTAAATAAATACATTTTAAAGATATGCCTTTTAAAGCAATAACATATATATATTTGAAATTTCTTTCCAACAAATAAATAAGGATCTAAAACACTTACCATTTAATTGATAAATGAATATCTAAATAGATAAAATAAGGTAGAGATAGATATTATGAAAAATAAATAAATAGTTTTAGGAAAAGTAGGAAATATATAAAGAAAATACTCTATTTAATGGAAACTAGAATTAAAAATTGTAAATAAAATTCAACCGACTTTGGAAAAATTTCAACAACACTTCTAAATAAATAAAAGTCAAGTAAATAAAATAAATGCTGAAAAAATAAAGTGTAAATGAAAATATGTAATTCTTTCAAGGAAAAATAGAAAATAAATAAAGAAATAGCTATTTAATTGAAACTAGAATTTAAAAGTTGAAAACAATATACAATCAACATTTGAAAATTATAACTATACTTTAAAAATGTTTTAAAAATAAAATATATGCATAACATATCATGTTACAAATTAGAACATGATTTTAAAAACAAAAACATTATTTATATAAATTAAAATAAACAAATTTGTTAAATAAAACAATTTACACACAATATTGTAAAAAGCATAACTTTCACAATATTATTTCGATTTCAACTAAATGAAAAGCAGTATTCTTGAAATTAAATATATTTTCATAAAAAAAGATAAAATTAAAAAATTTAAATACTTAAATTTTAAATTTAAAAGTCAAAGTTTGACCATTTTGACCAAAATCCACTTTTTTGGAAATATTCATTTGTTCAGGTTTGGAATTATAATTTACACAAATATCAAAATTTATATTTAAAATAACAAAATTTATCCATTTTAATAAATAAAATAAAATTTTTAAATCAGGAATTTCAGTTAAAATAATTAAAATACAGAATTAAAATAATCGCAAAATACAGAGTTGTTACGCTCTCCTCCACTCAAATCTTTTCGTCCTCGTAAAGGAACGAGGTACGAAAAACACAGAAAAAGATAGAATGAAATAGGATTAAGACAAGATGTCAAGAAGATTAAAATTATACTTGATAACTATTGTTATAGGTAAGTATAACAAGGTGGAGAATATGAATAGCTAGAAGGGAAAAACATGTTGAAAGACAAGGATGAACCATTATTTTAAAGCTATATAAATTTCAATTATTTGGAAGGATAGAATAAATGATCAAAATATCCTTTATATATTACTTAATCAAAATACTTTTATAACTCGATGTATTAACAAGTTTATCCTCGTTCCTGCACGCTCTGGCTATGCGTTGATCAGGCGCAAAGCTAGAATTCACCAGGTACTTAGTAGACTTGTTCAACACCCAGTGAAAATACTGGAAAAACTTAAAAAAACAGATATGGAAAGTACAATCCAAACAAAACAACCAAACCAAAACATGTCGATCATGGATCGCGGATACACAATGGTTACACCTGAATCCCGCAGGAAACATCTGTACCCGTAGGCCAGCTATCGCAGCCCTACGATTTCGCCATGAAGACTGGTAGTACCGCAGATACACAATGGTTACGCCTGGATCCTCCAGAAAACATCCGTACCCGTAGGCTCTCGCAGCCCCTGCTGATTACGCTACCAAGCGACCCAATAGATCGCAGATACACGATGGTTACGCCTGGATCCCCCAGGAAACATCCGTACCCGTAGGCTCTCGCAGCACCTGCGAATACGCTATGCAGTCGTGCTCAAAAAGACCATGGGTTACGCCTTGGTAGGACACTCGAGTACCACATCCAGAAAACCAAAAATCAGAGAGAATAATATCGATAGAATAAATCCACAACATGGCCACAAAGCAGATATCATGCAGAAGGCACTTTCCATATCTTTACTTCGAAAATATGTATCATATAGTACCTTTTTCAAATCACTTTCAAATATCATACTTATATAAAGTTCATTATATATAAGATTTTATTTTCAAATCGAATACTTTCCAAATCAATAGTATATCAAATCACACTTATATAGACTTTGATTATATAAGATTTCTCTTTCCAAATTGAGTACCTTTCAAATCAATAGTTTTCAAATCAACTTCATACTTATACACATCCATTTTATATAAGTTCGACAACTTCCAAATCAAGTACATAATAATACAAGGTTCTCAATTTCAAATCATTTCAATATCACTTCAGTGTCAAAATCATATATGATTTCACCAAATCATTTCTTTAAAATTAAATATCTTCAGTTTCAAAGTTTTCAAAATAATAAGTTTCGAAAAATAATCCAAATTTCCAAATCAACATAATTTATGTCAGATAAATCCGTTTCTAAAGTCATCATATAAATAGCGGGTTTTAAATTCCAATCTATTTTCAAAACCAAATATTTTCCCAAAATCAATTACACCCAAATCGGTTACTAAGTTTAAATCCACCCCTTTTAAAACCTTTAAACTATTTATTTCCGCATGAATATAGATACTTTATTCAAAACATTTCCAATCTATATTTCATACTAGTATAATTCAAAATAGTCTTATTCATTTACTTAACAAAGCAGTTTCAAACTAATTTAAATCATATTAAAACATACAAAACTAAACTCATATACTTTATCAAATACTTTATACTTTCAAAATCACTTAGCTTGGAAAAGTTAACCTTGATTTGAAAGTGTTCGAACATTCAAATAGTCGAAGAAATCATATTTCAAATCCAAGAGTTGGAATCAGTAAATCAATTCCAAAAGATAGGGTTATATCAATCAAATTCGAAACTCAAGAACTGAACACCGGCTCAATTCAAAACGGTGTCACATATATATGCATATATCTTTTCGAAAATCGAATTATACTTTGGTATTTAAAATCAAATTGGTTTCATAAAATCACTCGCATAGCAAAGCTATTAGAGTGGCCTCTCCTCCACTCAGAAACTCGAAAATCAATGTCGATGATGCATGCATTCATCACCGAAATTATTTTCCAGCGACATAAGTGAGTTCTGAACTTTTATTTTCTCGAAAACTTCTTCTGAAATTTCTTCGAAATCATTTGAAACTCATTAAAATCATTTGCAACATTTCTTATTCGGAAAAATACTTTCAAACCATATTATTATATATTTTCAAAACCTTAAACCAATTTAAAACGTCGGAGTTCAATCACTCAGATTTCAGTTTCAAAACCATTTCATAAAAATCATTTTATAAACCAAATAATTTTCAAAAATTTCAAATCTCATTTTAAAAGGTATATAATTCTTAACGAAAACATTTCACTTTTATATACAAAATATGGTCATCCTTATCAAAATAATAATTTCGATGTATACACAATTTCATAATACAATCATCAAAAAAATTTCAAGGGATGATTCAAGGATGGATTTCAAAATAGAAAAGAGACTCAAATTTAGAGGAACCCTAATCAAAAGAATCCTAACCAAGATTAGAGATATATAACTTATGTCAATACAAAAGAGTTTATATTCATTATTTGGAAAGACACAAATTCACATCATACGAAGAACAGGAGCATAAATATCTTTGGTTTAATAATTTCAGCTAAGCAAAAGATACAATAGAGTTCACTTAATGCAACTAACATACTACAGATAACAAACAGATCAATAGAATACCACTCCTACATAAACAAAGCATCCGGATCGAATAAGATCGAAGTTCAAAATTCTAGCGAATCCTAACCGAAGAGATTTACTAACAAGGTGGATGCCAAAAGGATGAAGTTTAGAAAAATTTTCTTTTGAAATAAAATTTATACCAAAAAATCTTTAAAAATCCTTTAAAATCATTTCAAAATCATTTTATACTTCGAAAGTACGTTCTCTCACAAGGAAATGATTCTAAGATTGATTTCACTCATTCTAGGGTATTTCTACCCTATCTCTAATGAGTTTTGCTCCTCAGGCTAAGTTTTGCTTAAAACCAATGCTCTGATACCAAATGTAACAGACCGCGTTTTGGACCATTCAAATCGACAGTAATCCACACATGTCGGACTTGAATAATTCAAAATAACAGATTGTACTAAATTTTGGAGCAAATAAAATCAACACAGAATCATAGACACAGAATATCAGAATAACTCGCAGCGGAAATAAAATACCATAGTAGTTCATGAAGCCACTATATACATACTCTCAAAACATATACAAAATATCATAGTTTAAAAATGGGTACAATAGAAGTTTAGATACATAAATCACTAATACATAAGCAATACCGAATAGGAAATAACTGGATCAAAAATAGACGAATAGATAGTCAGATAAGCTCCAACAATTCTCTAGCTCCAGAAGGTGAATCCAAATCTGTGACTCTCAGGCTGACCCGAGCGTACAGTTAAACATAAAACACTCGAGTCAGGATATACATACTTATACAATATAAACCAACTCAATTGAACTGTAATAGCAATGCTCAATAACTTAAAGGATGCTTGGGATTGCCCATCCTTTAAGGATCCGGTAAACCATCAATTAAGCAGAAATAAACACTATCACAGAAATACCCATATTAAAGTAATTAATTCAAATAACAGTGTAAATGTGGCTAGGGTAGCGCAGAGCTGCAGTAATCGCTCACCTCTAGCCACACTCTCAAATTCAAGGTGTGTATCAAAACAATCACAAGGAAATCAAACGGCACACAAAGTAGTGTACCCGTGGTTATAAATTTTAAAATGGTATTTTATACTTCAAAAATAAAATATCATTTCAAATTCAAATCTTAATCAAAATAAGGATCAAATCATTTCCAAACCATTTCAATTTGTCAAAATATCGTATTATTTCAAAATCTCATTTTCAAATCACTGTTTGAATTCAAATTCAACTATTCAAATTTAATCACCTTTAAAAATGGTTTATATTATAATCAAAAATAATTCATTTAAGCCATTTATAAGTGAAGTTATTATACTTTCAAATAATTAAATCCAAATTTTCCAGTAATTCATTTATTAAATTCCAATTTATTTTCTTTAACTTAAATCCTCATTTTACACCAAATCTCAAATTCCTGGTTAGGTAATATTTCAAGTTACACTCTTAAGCGTACATTTATTTAACATTTTATATTCACAGAAAAATCAATAACACTTTAATAAATCATTTTAAATTTAAATTTAAATCAAAATATCATGATTTACATTTTAAAATACTTAAAACTATCAAGAAAAGTATATAAAATAACCACAGGTCGGTATAAAATTTTCTAGCCTAAATCAAGTGATAGGGATAATATATCATTTCAACCCGTAATTTACAAAGAAATATACGGGTTTTATCATTTCAAACCCGCAAATCCCAAGTTAAATAAAATAAATAAATAAAATCGCTCAGGCCTATCATTTCAGCCCATAACGATTTTTCTCTATTCTAAAGTCCGTTCGGGTATGTATCATTTCAACCCATAGTGATTCTATTCTACAAGGAACTTGCAGTGTGAGAACGGAATAAAATAACAATATAGCATCATATAGCAGTAATAGATGATATGACAGGTTTATAAACAAGGTTAACATCATATGATTCATATCACAGGCAGGTATAACATGATATAATTAATATTCTACACATTCACTTGTTGTCAATTCACTAATTATATAAATATAAATGTCATGAGTGAATACTCACCTTTTTACGCTGGAGATAACAAATCAAAACACACGAATAAAATTTAGAAAGCACGATAGCATAACTTTTGATTTGAATGGAGTGGAAGGCCAAGAAGTTATTCTTGTATTCAATAACAAAACAAAGCAAAATATAAATATAAATACAATACTAAAATTATTGGAACAAAATGGAAATAGAGTTTACAAAAGACGACACCAAATTTTCAATTGATTTTTCTTGACCACAAATCACATTTGCTCAGCCACAAAGCTATATAGGTTCGGCCTTGGTGATGTCTTAGCTAGGGTATGGATCTGGTTTGGACTCATATAGGCATGGCTACAAGTAAAAGTGAAGGGATAGGAGTTACTAGTGAAGGAAGATCAATGATTAAGGCAAAAAGAGGAGTTTTGGTGCAACCTTAGGCTTGGCCATGCATGAATTGGGCTCGGCCTTGGCATGTACAGACCTGGTGGTGGATGGAGTGAAGGTGGTGAGGGGTTTAGCCGAGCAAAGCTAGAGATGAACAAGCAATAACAAATGAAAAGAAGAAGAAGAAAGGAGAGAAAAAGAGAGGCCATTGCTTACTCTTTTTTTTCAGATCTGAAGTGCCATGAGAAATGAAGATGGGAAGAAATTTTCTCATGTGAAAATAGGGATATAGGCGGCTAGGGATTAAGGAATGAATGGCACAAATTATGGAGAAGTTATTGTAGAAAATCAAGGGATGGAAAGATAAAAGGTAAGAAATCAAAGTGACGTTTGCCTAAAATTAAAAATGGTAACGTATCTTAATTGATACGCTTCCTAGAAATTAAAGAAAGGTGTATACAAGAAGCTTTCACAAACAAATAAATATAATAACGTTAAATAAATACATTTTATAGATATGCCTTTTAAAGCAATAACGTATATATATTTGAAATTTCTTTCCAAGAAATAAGTAAGGATCTAAACACTTACCATTTAATTGATAAATAAACGTATAAATAGAAAAAATAAGGTAGAGATAAATATTATGGAAAATAAATAAATAGTTTTAGGAAAAGTTGGAAATTCTATTTAATGGAAACTAGAATTAAAAATAGTAAATAAAATTCAACTGACTTTGGAAAATTTTCAACAACACTTCTAAATAAATAAAAGTCAAGTAAATAAAATAAATGCTAAACAAAATAAAGTGTAAATGAAAATAAATAATTCTTTTAAGGAAAAATAGAAAATAAATAAAGAAATATCTATATAATTGAAACTAGAATTTAAAAGTTGAAAATAATATACAATCAACATTTGAAAATTATAACTATACTTTAAAAATGTTTTAAAAATAAAATATATACATAACATATAATGTTACACAAATTTGAACATGATTTTACAAACAAAAATATTATTTATATAAATTAAAATAAACAAATTTGTTAAATAAAACAATTTACACACAATATTGTAAAAGGCATAACTTTCACAATATTAATCCAATTTGAACTTAACGAAAAGCAGTATTCTTGAAATTAAATATATTTTCATAATAGAAGATAAAATTCAAAAATTCAAATATTTAAATTTTAAATTTAAAAGTCAAAGCTTGAACATTTTGACCAAAATCACTTTTTTGGAAATATTCCATTTGTTCAGGTTTGGAATTATAATTCGCATAAAAAATTATATTTAAAATAATTTTTTTATCCATTTTAATAAATAAAATAATGTTTTTAAATCAGGAATTTCAGGTACAATAATTAAAATACAAAATTAAAATAATCACAAAATATAGGGTTGTGACAGCAACTATCAGGTTCCACCCTCCCAGAATCGCAATTCTCCAATTCAACAAGGAGTTCCTTCCGCATTAGTACAGTCCCTTCCACAGGTTAACGAATCCACGTCCGTACGTCCTCCCAGAACTATGCTTAGCAACGTTCATGTGCTGATACGGTAAAAGAATATGTTGACCGTAGAGAAGTGGATATTGCAGACTTGGCCTTCTATCCTCCAACTCAAGTAGGCGAGACGACAAAAGGTATTATGCCTGAATCTAGTTTTACAGCCGCTTTAGATAAATGGAAGCATACCTTAGTGGTTTATATTTTGGGTAGAAGACCGCTATACGATAATTTCAAAAACTTTGTTGACAAAACTTGGAAACCTACAGGCGCATACGAGTTATTTTACAAGAAGAATGGTTTTATTTTTATTAAGGTTTATAACTTGGAAGATTGTGCTAAAATTATCAGATCCGTATTTTTTACTATCGGTTCAAGAATTTTGATTATCAAAAAATGGAAACCTGGTATCGAGATCACCAAAGATTCATTTTCCACAATTCCAATATGGGCTCGTTTCACAAACTTGAAATTAGAATATTGGAATAGCGATGGTATTAGCCGAATAGCTAGCGTTCTTGGACGCCCAATATGAATGGATTCGATTATGGCAATGGAAACAAGGCTAATTCGTGCCCGTGTATTAATAAAAGTTGATGTTCAGTTTGTCTACCCATCCACAGTTCAGTTAGAATTATATAATGGAGAGATAGATGATGTAAAAGTTGAATATGAATAAAAATTCACACCCTGTGCAATTTTTAATGTTTATGGACACTTGGATTCTAATTGTAACAAAACCGTCAGAAAGGAATGGAAAATGAAGTAATGGAAAACAACAACTACCAGTTCAGAACCAATATATTACAATACTTCAGATTACAATATGCAGACTAAAAACAAAACTGAAGATGATTTGACTACTTCAATTTCTATAGCGGCTGTAATCTTGCATAACCAATTTTCCGCCCTTACCGAACCATCGGAAGAATCATCTGGCCACCTCAATAGTTCCCTGCAGGCATCTTCTTCATACTGGGCTCCACCTTCCTCATCACCGGTTATGCCTGCTTCAAATTTGCCCCTATCATTGACATTACAGACAATAGAGAGTACACAATGGACAACAATGAACACACTGACACTAGTCAAGAGATTAATGAAGATTTTATATCTGATATTGCATCGCATATACCAGAAATTTGCACCAAAACTACTATAGAAATTAATGTCTCCACCATGGTTTCAAGAACCCCACTTATGTGAAGAAGCGAGAAACTTATGCAAATCCCAAGAAAACGAAATTGGCTACCCCTAAAAGATCAACGCGGAGCTCCGCAGTTGGTAAATGAATACTATGACTTGGAACATTAGAGGCATAAATACTGACGATAAAGTCAGTTATGTATTCATGCTCCTAAGTTCTCACAAGCTTACTATTCTAAGCTTAGTGGAGACTAAATTATCTACTTCTTCTATTGATATTCTGCAAATGTAGTTTTCTGCATGGAACATTGTTTATAACAATGATACCGGGTGTAAAGGTCGTATAGTGATATTACTTGATAAATTAGTTTGGGAGTCTTTTGTTGTAAGCATTTCACAACAACATATAACCTTACTATTAACTAATAAAGGAGGTTTGCAGTTTTATGGCATTTGTGTTTATGCTAGCAATTCTTTCTTTGAACAACAAAAGCTATGGGATTTGCTTAGTCTCGACGACTCAACTATTAGGCCTCAGTGGAAAGCTATGGGGATTTTAATAATGCTCTCAACCCAAAGGGTAAAAAGGGAGGTTTTCCGATCCCCTTTTCCTATTTGAATTCTTTTGAAAATTGTCTTTTTAATTGTGGTTTAGTTGAATCCCCTCTACAGGGCTATAAATATACATGGCGACGTAGGGAAATTGCAACGAACATAGACAAAGTTCTCGTAATTACGAATTTATGTCTATATTCCCATAATTCAGTACTATCACTTTGCCTTCCTCCATAAGTGCCCATACCCCTGGTTTGACCTTTTTCAGTCCAAAACACCAACAACAGAAAGGAGTTCCATTTCGATATATCAACAATTGGTGCTATTTGTAAGGGTATGCCCGATGTATAGAGAAAGGCATTGTTCGACGACGGAATTTCTATCGAATTAGAAAACCGTCGATAAATTTCAAACTAAAATTTAACCGTGAGCGCATGACATACTATCGTAGTACGTGGTGAGTACGGGTCGATCCGTAGGGAATTGTTAGATTTTAGAAATCTATTCAACCAAATTAACCAAGATTTGAGATATCTAAGCTAGAAAATGAGAAATAAACTAACTAACTAACTAAAGAAATTTGATAAAAATATGAGAGTTAAATGACAATTTAGAGATAATCCACTCTATAGATCATATAGTTCAACAAAACATGAAATTAAGATCTTTCTTTTTTGGTCATTGGTTAGTTTAATTGATGTGTTTATCATAAATATGGCATATTTGTGCTATTAATTCACTCAACATAAGCCATCAAACTATAACACACCCTTTAAACAACTTTTAACTCTCATGAAAAATGACAACAAGTTGAAAATGAAATCTATTTTAAGCATGGCCTATTAACTATGGTTTAGACATATTGGCCATCAAATTTTGATTTAATTTCACTTCATTTCCATAATCATATGTAGATGAAGAGGCAATTTATGATTCATATGACTAAGCTTAGCCTATATGTTTTGAACAACATAAGCTATCAAACTCAATAATAAACACAGAATTACATAAACATCAACTTTCCATGAAGCACAAAAAGAGAGCAAATTATCAAATTATGTTGAAACTTCATGATTAGAGACCTTAATTACCCCTAAATTGAAGGAGTTTGGTCTCTCATTTTTGTTATCAAATCAACAACAGTAGCTTGCAAAATGACACAAAAAGAAGAGAAAAATGAAAGCTAATGGAAAAAAGAACTAATCTAATTACATAAAATAAAGTCTACACTACTAGCATGAAAGAAAGAGAGCATTTAAGTAAAATAAAACATTAATTAACATTGAATAAAAAAAGAAAAAGTACATGAAATAAAAATGGCTAAGTAGCCATGAAAAAAGAAAGAGAGCTTGTCTTTTATTTGATTCTAGACTAAAACTAACTAAGAGGAAGAGGTCGGTTACATGATGATATAGGGTATTTATACAAGTTAGAAATCCTAATTCATTTTTTCGGGGAATGTCCAAAATATCCTTGAGGTAGTGTGGCCACCATATAATCATTAGCATGTCTTAATCCTCCACTTAATTGTGCATGAATCTTGAATGGCCTTTTAGCATGTGCATTAGCTCCTAATTAAAAATCAAGGTAAGTGGATAGGTGAGGTCCTCAATGTTCATGAATTTGAATTATTTTCATCTTCTTTTGCTTTGTTTCCTTTTTGTTCATGCATCTCTTCATGAAACCACTTGTAATTTCCATCCCATTTTCCTACAAAATAATATGGAAATTCCCAATTAAATTTTCTCGAATTAATATGCACAAAAATGACCATTTTGCCCCTATATGAACATGAATATGTGACGTTTTAAAAATAATTTGAATTTTGATATAAACAAGTTAAAATACCCGATAAGATCATTTATTTAATTTAAATAGATTAAATATGGTGGTAAAAATATACATATTTACGTGCACATCAAATACTCCCACACTTATCTTTTTATTTGTTTTCGAATAATGAAAAACTAAGATAAATCTGTTTTCGTTAGAAGCACGATTGCATTGACCACATGCAACAAGCCGTTAAACCTCCAGGTGTCCCCAGTAGGACGAGTGTTGTTTCATGAGGGTTTTCGACGGATACTACCCACAAAATCCAAATGCAAGTTGAAAATATTTACAAAATGCAAGATATATTTACAAAGAGATGACTGCGAGTTTTTGGAAATATTTACAAATGAAAGATTTACTTTTAAATAGACATAAATAAGTTAAATATAAGTTTTGGTCATTATCTTGAAAATTTATGTCATTCACTCGTCAAAATTTCCAACAAAAATCAAGTTATCGTAGCAAATAGACAATAGTTTAACTCGTTGTTTCAGTTGATAACAAAGTGTAACTATGAAATAGATCCTTAGTTAATTATCAAAGTTTATCAAAGTGGTATTTTCATTTCTTTTCAATAACAAGTCAAATCAAATAAGTAAAAATAGTGCTTGGATTTCAATTGCTTACTCTCTCTTATTTGAAAATTTAATTGATAATAACAATATTTACATATGCCTGACTCGGATAAACCAAGTCCAGATATATTACCTATGCACTGCCTTGCGGACTTACATGAGGGGAACACAGAGAGGGGCAGTGAACACACAAGTGTGAACACTTATCGATTGTAGGCGTTACTAATAAAAGAATTTTTTTATACACACACACACACACACACACTTAACTCAGATAAACTGAGGCCAGACCGATCGTGCACTACCTTTCAAGCTTACATGAGAAGGGTACAAAGCATGGCGAGTGAACACATGACTTTAAGTGTTTATTAAAAACTATACATACATACAAGAAAAAAAATTGTAATTTTTTTCTTTTTGTTTTTTTTTTCGAAGAAAGAGTTTTGAAAAATCATCTTACACCATTTAACATAGAATATAAAAAAATGTTATATCCTTTATTTTAAATTAACCACTTTAAAACAAAAAATTTCAATTAGGATATTTCATAATTAACAGGTATGAATCTTCCTATATACTAGTTAAACCATTGTTATTTGTAATCAAACTTCATTTTTATTTTTGTTAAGACAAATAAATTTTCAAAAATTTCATTTTAGTAAACCAAAATCATATATTTGTCCTATAGTGTTTCTTTAAAAATAAATCAAAAGAAAAATTGTTTTGAGGATTTTTTTTAATTTTTTAATTTTGAGTTTTTTTTAAAAGAAAAAGAAAAAATAAACCATGAAAATTAAAAAAATGAAGATGAGTCTTCCCCCGCACACTTGATTTTGACTGTGTCTCCGTAGTCAACCCAAGTGGACGGAAATAAGAAAATAAAAATATGACTTATATTTATATAAAAACGAAAAGATTATTATTTACAAGAGTTTAGAAAGTATATCGTCAAAAAGTAAATGAAACGGTCATCTAAAGACCGATTCATTTATCTCGTCAAGTATGTGAGACACAGCTTAAAATTGAAAAACTAAACCATAAATGATTTCAAAGTTGAATGTTGATTTGGGAAAACGAATGTCGTTTTATTAAAAATCTTATGAGTTGTTTCCTTTTCGATGATTTTGGGGGTTGATAAAACGATTGATTGAAGTTCAAATTTATTTTCACCAAATTCAAATTCAAATTTATCATTGTAAATTTCTGCAAAATTGTTGGTTCCAAAATCAAAATAGTGATTTAAATCTTCCCCTTTAGAATCCGACAACTTGTTTTCGAAAAGTCTAAAATAATCGTGTTCATTGAATTCGTCTTCCTTATTTGGATTATTAACAGCTTCATCACATATATTAAGTTCAAAATCCAAAGTTGTTGTATTCAAATTTTTGAAATCTAGAAAAGGAAGATCGAATTTTAAATTTGGTTCCACACCCTCAAAAGAATGGAAATGCAAGTCAATTACCAAATTTTCAACAACTTCCTTAAGATTTTCATTTTCAATTTCAAAAGTTGTTATTTGAAAATCATCGATTTGAGTAAAAGGTGGATTATCACTTGACTCGTCACACATTGGGATTTGATTTTGTTTATCATGTTATTTCATATATGTTTCAATCAATAAATCTATGTGATCATTGTAAATTTCGTCCATTTACTCAACAAAATCTAATTTATAGTTATTAACATGAGGATTTTCACTTTGAAATTGTAGAGAACAAAGATTTTCAATCGTAATGTGGTTAAGATTATTCCCATTGCCAAATTCGTTTAAAAGGCATTTCCATTTTCATTTTGAGTTTGAAATTCATCTTGGAGTTCGAAATTGAATTGGCATGGATTATCATCGAAATCGTTTGAATTTTGGATTGAATTCAAATTTTGAAATCCTTGAAAACTTTGACTCGAGTTATCGCACAAATACGTATTACACAAATCATTTATCATTTGATTTTGTTGTGTAGAGATTTCAAGTAAAGATGAAATGCTATTTTCAAGATTTGAGGGCTGCTCGTTATTTTGAAAACTTTGTGGTGCAAAATCTGAATCATTTAAACAATAGTTGTTGTTAAAAAATCCATACGAATTTGGAGTGAAATTATATGGATTATATTGATTTTCACAACCATCGTAAAATTCATGTGAGTAAGGAAATTCATACATTTTCAAGAATGTTT
Source organism: Allium cepa (assembly GCA_030765085.1). Classification (NCBI taxonomy): domain Eukaryota; kingdom Viridiplantae; phylum Streptophyta; class Magnoliopsida; order Asparagales; family Amaryllidaceae; genus Allium; species Allium cepa. The sequence goes on along the minus strand of CM060936.1, from coordinate 24,373,880 downwards.
TTGTTTTTTATAAAAAAACAATATTTACAAATAAAATTTATTTTTAAAAATGGAAAATTGATTTTTGTTTGTTTTCGAAAAGATTATATATATATACATATTTTTAATTTTTTCTGATTTTCTAAGAAATAAGTATAAAAAAATTTGACCTTTTGGATTTTTGATTTTGAAAATTTTCAAAGGAAAGGAAACGGAATATTTACAATTTTTTTAATTTTGAATTTTGAAATTTTTTTAAATATGCGTGAACTAATGCAACTAAATGAACGCAATGATTTATCCTAATTAAACTCAAAATTGTATAACACTTTTTCTTAAATCAACAAAAATATTCCTCAGCCAGGTAATGGATAAGAGTTATCGGTGCACCACGAATCACCGTAGCAATGCAGCCGAAGGTTTAAGTACCTTCAGAGAAACAATTATGTATAATATTTACAAATCATCGTAATATTTATAACTGATTATTGCTTAAATTATCGAAAGAATATAACTTTTCAATATACAATTAAGCATTGTCGATGTCTAACCGTTATTATTAATCACAATTCAAGGATGAAATGCAAAACTGAAATTAAATGCGTATTAACAATGCAACTACGAATGCCTTTTGTTTTTTTTTTTTGTTTTTTTTTTCTCTATTTTTTTTCAAATACAAGTAAACAACAATGCAAGACAAACAAAAACAATAAATAAGGAAGCAAATTTTTATAGGCGAGCAAACAGTTATTTTTTGGCAAGCTAAGTGAATCAAGCAACTCTTTCAATCTGCTTTGGTAACCCGAAAATAAATACAAGATATATATACAAGTTTTTTTTAATATATAATGATGGAACTTAATAACAAGTTAAAACAAAACAAATTTACAACTAATTTTTAAAAAAAAAAAAATCAAGGAAGAAACTAAAAACGATTAAAACCAAAACAACTTGTTCTTAAGAGAAAAAAAAGAATGGAAAATAGAATATATTTTTTTAAGGAACTAAAAAAAATTTGAAACCAAACAAATCGCCAAATTTTAGAACTCAAAGCAAATTGCCAATACCTAAATTCACTAATCAAAAAATTAAAAAAACTAAACCGATTTTTTTTAAAGTGAGAATGAATTGAAAAACAAAAAGGGAAATGAAAAAAAGATTTCAAACTAAACAATACCCACCCGGCCCAATTTAAAAATAACAACTTAGAACAATTATTCACACTTTCAAAAACAATAAGTAAAACACGAAACACCCGAAATTTTCTCCAATTCACAAAGCCACACACCCAAATCACGTTCAATTTCGTAAATAGAATATTTTCTTTGTTTTTTTTTGGTTCGGGGTTAATCCTAATTCAGTAATAAAAATTCCAATTAGCAATTCGAATCAATTTAGTAGTTTGAGGGGATTGGGAATGGTGATGCGATGTTCGAATTTGAGTTGCGTGTTATGGATCGGTGATTGCAGCGTGATGGGTTGGCATAGTGATTTGGTGGAGAAATTGTTTGGGATTGCTGTTGAGTTCGGCATGGTTCTGTTGAAGTTTTGGGGTCGTGCGACTTGTTTTCTAGTGGTTTGATGGTTTTGATGGTTCGGGGACAGGCAGTAAGTTGAGGTGGTTGCTTGCGAGGGGATTGTGGTGGTTCGTGATTGATTTTTGGTGAACTGGCTATTTGATTTTGAGTAGAACAGATGCTAATTGCAGTGGGTATTGGTTGCGATGGTGAGGCAGAGGTGGTATTTGCAGTTCTATTGAGACTGAGTTGGGGAATTGTGCAGCAATGGTGAAGTCGCTGGTGATTGGGTGCGGTGGTATTGGGGATGCAGGCTGTTGATGGTGTGGCTGTGATAGAGAAGTGTTTGCAGAATTAAGAGGAGATGGTGGAGTTTGAAATGACAGTAAAGGGGATGGATGCTTGTTGGTTTTGAAAACGACAATGTTGTTGTCAATGCAGAGGAGGATGTTGACTGTTTTCTGGTAGAAGGCGGTGTTGTAGTTGAAATTTGGGTGAGGTGAATTGTTCACAATTCAAAGATTGGTGACGGTGACGATGGATGACTGGGGTAGTGGCTCAGTAGGAACTGTGATGTACTTGTCTGATGTTGAGATGGCTTCTGTGCAAAGTGGTTGAAGAGTAGTAAGAAGGGAGTAGTGCAAAAAGTGTTGAGTTGTTGGCTGTTTTGATGTGGTGTGGTATATGCAGAGTGTGTTGCACAGAGGTGGTAGAAGGCAGTAAGTAAGTGAAGGTAGGACAGTGCTGTTCAAGGCAATTGTAGTTGTTGCTGTTCACAGAGGAGGGTGGATGGTGAATGGAGATGAAATGTAGCAGGGTGATGAAGTTCGGGTGGCGGAGGAAATATATGAATGAAGTGAAGTGTGTGTTGTTGTATGTGACGTAAATGGTTTGCTTGAAGTTGTGCGATGTAATGTGATGATAGCTTGAGGCAAGGATGTTGTTGGAGGCAGGCAGTTTTATGATGTTTGGTCAAGCACAGTTGATCAGAGATTGTTCTGACTGAATGTAATGTTGTCAAGTGATGTGGTATTAGTTATCAGGCAGTAAAGTTGTGAAAGCGAAGTTGTGTTGAGCATGAATGGTCTGTAATGTATTGATGGGGTTGAGGATGGTAAAGAAACAGTGTTGAAGAGGAGGCGCTTGCTGTTTGATGGATAATGAAGAATGATGAAGAGTTATGGTTTGTAAGTGGTATTGATGTGCAGTGGTTGATGGGATGTTTGGGTAGTTGTATATCAGTTATAGAAGTGCAAGTTGATGGTAATGCGGAAGTGATAGTTGTATACATGTGTATGGATGGACAGTGGGAACAGTTAGCAGTGGTTAGTGGGTGGGGTGTTTGAAATGTTGTGAAGGCTTGTATTATTGTGATGGAGATTGGTTGATCAGAGGTAGGGCACTGTGGTGAGGTGCTGGCATGAACGTGGAGTTCGTGCGTAGTAGGCGGTTGGAGAAGGTGGTGATGGTCAGTGGTGGTGAAGATCAAAAACATACAACACAATTTTTTTTTAAATGCAACTTAACACACAAATGAAAAAAAAAATCAAAATACAATAATTCGAAGAATAGAAATTAAAATCAAATCAAATTCTCTGGCAACGGCCCCAAAAACTTATTCGACGACGGAATTTCTATCGAATTAGAAAATCGTCGATAAATTTAAAATTAAAATTTAACCGCAAGCACACGGCGTACTATCGTAATACGTGGCGAGTACGGTCGACTTGCAGGGAATCGTTAGATTTTAAAAATCTATTCAATCAAATTAACCAAGATTTGAGATGTTTAAGCTAGAAAATGAGAAATAAACTAACTAACTAACTAAAGAACTTTGATAAAAATATGAGAGATAAATGACAATTTAAAGATAACTCCGCTCTCTAGATCATATAGTTCAACAAAACATGAAGTTATGATCTCTCTTTTTGGGTATTAGTTAGTTTAATTGATGTGTTTATCATAAGTATGACCTATTTGTGCTGTTAGTTAACTCAACATAAGCCATCAAATTATAATACGTCTCTTAAACAACTTTTAACTCTCATGAAAAATGACAACAAGTTGAAAATGAAATCTATTTTAAGCATAGCTTATTAACTATTGTTTAGAAATATAGGTCATCTAATTTTGATTTAATTTCACTTCATGCCATAATAATATCAGATGAAGAGGCAATTTGTGATTCATATGACTAAGCATAGCCTATTTGTTTTGAACAACATAAGCTATCAAACTCAATACCAAACACAAAATTACTTAAACATCAACTTTCCATGAAACACAAAAAGAGAGCAAAGATTATCAAATTATGTTGAACTGCATGATTAGAGAGCTTCATTACCCCTAAATTGAAGGGGTTTAGCCTCTTATATTTGTTATCAAATTAACAAATGTAGCTTGCAACATGACACAAAAAGAAAATAAAATGAAAGCTAATGGAATAGAGAGCTAATCTAATTACATAAAATAAAGTCTACACTACTAGCATGAAAGAAAGAGAGCATTTAAGTAAAATAAAACACTAATTATCATTGCATAAAAAAGGAAAAGTACATGAAATAAAAATGTCTAAGTAGCCATGAAAAGATAAAGAGAGCTTGTCTTTTATTTTTGATTCTAGACTAAACTAACTAAGAGGAAGAGGAGGGTTACATGATGATATAGGGTACTTATACAAGTTAGAAAGCCTAATTCATTTTTTTTTGAAATACCCAAAATACCTTTGAGTTAGTGTGGCCATCAAGTAATCATTAGCATGTCTTAATCCCCCACTTAAATGTGCATGAAGCTTCAATGGCCTTTTAGCATGTGCATTAGCTTCTAATTGAAAATCAAGTTAAGTGGGTATGTGGAGTCCTCCATGTTCATGAGTTTGAACTATTTACATCTTTATTTGCTTTGTTTCCTTTTTGTGCATGCATATCTTCATGAAACCACTTGTAATTTTCATCCCATTTTCCTACAAAATAATATAGAAAATCCCAATTAAATTTTCTCAAATTAATATATGCACAAAATGACCATTTTTCCCCTATATGAAGATGAATATGTGGCGTTCTCAAAATAATTTGAATTTTAGTTTAAACAAGTTAAAATACCCGATATGATCATTTATTTAATTTAAATACATTAAAAATGATGGTAAAAATATGTACATTTACGTGCACATCAGGCACCACTGACAACACATGGGGATCGTCTTTGGACAATTTTATTCACAAATCAAGGGTAATTAAGTTGGAACTGAACAACTGGCATAGGTCAAGAGATCATGACAATCATATCATCAAAATGCAGGCAGACTTTGACTCCTTATTCTACCAAGCGGATCAAGTTTCGAAGAATATTACATTATATCACAGCATGTACCAGATTGGACGGAACTTAAATGATCAAATCCAAAAACATCAGGAATTCTTGCGGCAACAATGTAAAGTGTTGTGGCTACAACAGGGGGACAACAGTACTAAATTTTTCTACGCCAAATGTCTATGCGGAGGCACATAAATAAAATGCACACTTTACTTGACTCCAAGGGACAATACATCTATGATAGCGACAGTACTAAACATGCATCAATTGATTATTACCAACAGTTATTTAATGGGTACTCATCAACCGCTTTTCCCTAAATAGACACCAAATGCAAATTAATACTGAGGAGCAAGCATACTTATCTTCTCCTGTTACTGTAGAAGAAATAAAATCGGCTTTGTTTTCGATAAATGATGACAAAAGTCCCGGGCCAAATGGTTTCTCGGCCAAATTTTATAAGCTGCATTAGGATGACCCGCATAAAGATATGTATGACGCTGTGTCGGAATTATTTCATTCCAAACCACTACCACGGGGAGTTAATCATGATTTCATAACTTTAATTCCCAAAAAAGATGAGCCACGACAAATCTCATGCTATAGACCTATTGCATATGCTAATGTTTTCTACAAAATCATTTCAAAAATTATATGCAATAGAATTAAATGGTTTCTCCCATTTTTAATTGCTGAAAATCAATCTTCTTTTATACCAGGAAGAAATATTAGGGAGAATGTCTTGCTGGCACATCAACAAGTCCATGATTTCGCTAAATGTGGTAAATCTAAAATGTGCATCAAAATTGATTTACAAAAGGCTTATGACATGGTAAATCGTGATTTTGTATGTCATATGCTCAGGCCCGGTCCAACCGGTCACGTTGCCCTAGGCCGAACTTAAAAAAATTGCCCCAAAAATTTGCAACTTCCCATACTCGAACTTCAGTTGCTTGATTTCAATGACATAACCAAACCACCTCACTACATTGTCAATTATTTTTGTTATTATATAATCCATTTTTATCTAAATAAATAACTGAATCCATCACCACCACCACATCGTTGCCCCCGTCGAGTCGCTTGCCCTAGGCGGCTGTCTTGATTGCTTTGCCTTGGCGTCGGCCCTGCATATGCTCAAGTCTTTAGGCTTCCCGACATCCCTTATTCAGATAATTCATGAATGCATATCAATCCATACTTTCTCTATTATGGATGATGGAAGACCTGAGGATTTTATTACGTCAACTAGAGGGCTACGACAGGGTGACCCATTATCCCCCTACTTATTTTGCATAGCCATGTAATATTTTACTTTACTTATGGATGAGGGTGTCATTAACAATCATTTAGAGCATATTAATAGACATCAGCCTGCTACCAATCGCCTACTATATGCTGATGATGTTATGATTTTCCTAGCAACGACTACTGCAAACGATGTTTATATGAATCATATATTCTCTAGAATGGAGGAAACTATTGGCTTATGAATTATCAAACTAAATCCCGGTTGTTTTTCAGCAACGGTGCATTGTGGAAATCAGAAATTTTAGATATATTACACATCACAGAGAAAAATTTAGCTGTTAAATATCTCGGGGTTCCATTGACATAAGACTATATTCATGCAGTCCATTGTTCTCCCCTATTAAACAAGATTATCTCTCGCTTAGAAGGATGGGACAGTAATTTATTATCAATAGCAGGACGTGCGGAATTGACTCACAATACAATAACCCATATTGTTATGTACTGGATACTTATTTATCACTTGCCTGCCACTGCGTTACATAAAATTAATAAGTTATGTGTAGACTTTTTATGGAAGGACAAATTACATAAGATCTCATGGGACACTTTATGTCAGCCAAAAATGGAGGGTGGTATCAGAATTAGAAAATTTTATAATCTTAAAACAACTGCTAGAAATAAATTACTTTGGAATTTAATAACAACTAATAGCCTATGGTCCAGATGGATGAGATTTAAATATTTGTCGAATACTAATTTCTGTGTCTTGCCTATTAGCAACAATTTCTCTGGCATGATGAAATATATTCTACGTCAACGAGCTTTAGCAGCAAATATCATGTCATGCCTTATTGCTACTAGGGAGCATACAGAACTTTGGTATGATCCTTGGATTAATCACAAATCCTTAGTTGATCTAATTGGATGGAATAGGGTTTTTCTCAAGGCTAACGCTAATAGCAAGGTGAACTGCATAATATAGGATCGATAATTATAGCCTCATATATTCCCCGAGACTAGGAAGGTGGCATCACAAATCATGCAAGTCAAGGTATCAACTGATCTGCCTACTGACCAATGGACAATACCTAATTAGGAAAAGTTTAAGTTTTCTACAGTATGGAACGACGTTCGATTACATGCAGACACAGATGACAATTCCAAACTCATATGATGTAACAAAACTGCAAGAAAATTTGCTTACAAAACTTATATGGCATACATACGACACTTGCCTACTGCAGGCAGATTGACTAAGTGGGGGATGAGTGTGGATTTATAATGCAACCTTTGCATTAACTAAAAAAAATAACATCACATTTATTCCCGGAATCTGAGTTCAGTACTTATCTTTGGATGTAGCTACTTTGCAAATTAGAGCTCCAACCCATACCGGCTCTTACAGTGAGACAATAATTTTCTACTTTTTGGGGGAGCTTCCCGATCACTTCAGGGTCACAACATCTCGCATACGTTGCGACAGCAACGACAACTCATTGGTTATGGATGGAAAGGGTTAGGTGGCGATTTGAGGGAAGGAGTTGCTCGATGGCCCAACGATTTAGACTAATTGAAATCGATGTTCGTCTCTAGTTGAAGAGGTGATTTTGCCATTGCCTAACATCAGTTGAGAAGAGGAACTTTCTGAAATAGGGTATTGATTTGGGAGACACTGGGTAAATGTTGCCGTTGTGGTGGAATGAAGGGTTTGGTGGCTTTTGTTTTGTTCGTTTCATGGGCCAAGTTGGTTTGTTACAATTGTACTGCGGTGGTGTTCTCTTCACCCATATTTGGGTCATTTTTTTTCTTTTTGCTTTTGATTCGTACTTTTTCCTAGCTTTGTATTACAATTGTACTAGAGTTTGTTACAATAGAGGATGTCATGCTTTTTTTCCTTACCACAATGGTAAGGTTTTTTAAGGAGGTAAATCCTGCTATTATATGGTTCTCAGTGGTCATTAATAAAAGAACCTTTTTCCTTCAATATATATATATATATATATATGTATTTACAATGGATACATGGAGATGATGGAGAATGCTTGAAGATAATAAGAGTATGGTGGGAAGTGTTATCCTTCTAAGTTTTCTGAATCCGACCCCTTGCTTGGTGAAATGCTTGGGGTATTTATATGAGCAAGTCTCCTTTGATCTGCGGTTGAGATTGCTCCAGGATATTCGCGGTCCATACGGTAGATCGGACCGTGGGATGGTTGCCAGTTGGAGGGTTGGTAGCGATACATGCATATATAGTGATAAACTGCCTCTCCGTACTCTAGTTGCTTCTTTTGCAGGATGTCAGGCAGTGTAACTCAGAGTTTGTTGCTACTTTCCATATTGGATGGTAGCAGTTAGTGGCAGGACAGCTGTATTAGCACTTTTCCAGGGTGGCAAGACTTTAGTAGGTATGCTTTTCTCTACCGTTCTGACTGTTCACTCTCCTTAGAGGCACTTCAGATGGTTTTCTATCCTTATACGAGAGGAACCCATGCATATAAGCCCTTGTCGTCGGATAGGCTGCCCCCCCGATGCCGTAGGACTATATTCGGTTGATCTTTTGGTGCAACCAGATCATTTCATCCATAAGGTCGGCTTCCAACCATTGCGAGAATGACCTAGCATCGACGGGCAAAGGCTGCTGGTGGTATGCCGGCTTCTTAGGAGAATACGGTACATGATAGGGACCTCGGAAAAGAGATCTTCTACTGACAGAGGTAATTGTTATGGTCGGGCTTGTTCGCCCCTAGGCACAGGATGAGATGCTTCCCTTTTGCAGGTGAGACTGTACAAAGGTGGCTCTGGGTCCCCTAGCCACGGTTTGAGCTTAATTGCTTAGGCGCTCAGAAAGCGATTCACGGATTTCACCAACCCGATGGTCGTTCGGCTCTTCCCCGATTATGTTGTTATCTCCTAGCTCTAGGGCTGTATGGATGGCGGTTCAGATGCCATCCACGTACTCTGGTGGGTCGCTAATACGCAAGTGCTTCGGATGACCTGTGGCGTAGGGAAGTTGTTGATGCCTGAGTTGATGGCTATCCTAGGCCCATGATGGAGTGAGTTTCTAATGCGGCCCTTAGGCCATTTACTCCTTGGATCAGGGTTCCCATCCTAGCGATGTGATTGGATATGGTCTTCTAGAATTCATTGCCAACTCCAAGTAAAGGGCATGGAATACCAGTGGGTGTGTTACTGTTGGTGTCTTGATTGTGAGAGTTGTTGTTCGCGTTGACACCATTCATTGCCATGTTGAGCGTGGAGTCTAGGCAAGGTTAAAGGGAGCCAGAGAGTTTCGAAGGGGCCCTCCTTCCATCACCAAAATATTGACTAAAAATTCTATCAGTGAGACAAAATGACAAATCAACCTCGGAAATTGTGAGAGAGTAGGGTTTTAATGATGTTGTTAGCTTTGCAGTATATGATTGCGAACAAATGATGGAATGCTAGTAATAACGGGACAGGATTTTAGTGTGGTTCAGCCAAGATGAATGCCTATGTCCGTTGTGTATATTATTCTCGCTATAAATACATACATACATACATACATACATATATGTATGTATGTATGTATGTATGTATGTATGTATGTATGTATAATGGAAACATGGAGATGATGGAGAATGCTTGAAGATGATAAAAGTATGGTGGGAAGTGTTATCCTTCTAGGTTTTCTAAATCTGACCCCTTTTCGGTGAAATGGTTTGGGTATTTATATAAGCAAGCCTACTCTGATCTGTGGTTGAGATTGCCTGAGGATATTCACAGTCTGTACGATAGATCGGACCGTGGGGTAGTTTGGACCATGGGATGGTTACAAATTGGAGGGTTGGTAGTGATACATGCATACATGGTGACAAACTGCCTTTCCGTACTCTGGTTGCTTCTTTTGCAGGATGTCAGGCGGCGTAACTAGGAGTTTGTTTCTACTTTCCACGTCATATGGAAGCAGTTATGTAACAATCCAACCTGGAACAGGCCTAAATTTTGACCCAGAAATGGCCCATCGTAACTCAGATTCATTCTAAGGCAAAATGTTGGTAGTAAAAAGAAATAAGATTGTTGAGCCATAACTAAACTTTCAGAACTCACAACGGATGAAAAAATATATAATAGTAAAGTATACCCATTTATTTCAAAATCATAAAAATGTCATAAATGTAAAATTCTATAAAACCATAATATCATGTCCATTACAATAATTAACTAAATCCATGGGTACACATAAAAGCAAATAATAATAAATACTACCACTTGCCGAGCTTCCTCATCTTTAAGCATTGTCACCGCTGTCACTCCATCCTTAACTTGTGTTGTAATAAGGTGGGAGTCAGAAAAACAAGTGTCTGGTGAATAAAAACATTGAGTCTTACCATTTCAGTACTTGGGCGGTATATTTAAGAATAAGAATATGTCTACGAACATAAAATCATTAAAATCATTTAATACTTCTTTATAAAGAAAGGAGGCTGGGTCCAACCACTTAATACCTTCCATTCCAGAAGTTTATCATATATCCCAATAATACGTCATAAATAGTTAATAATGTAAGAGACGGTACCTAAGCCACTTAACACTTCCCAGTGGAAAATAGGCCGACCCCATCATTAAAGGCCTAATTCCAGAAGCATGCTCCTCAATGGTACTATATAGTTGACATCACTTAGAATATCATAGGCCACTTAATACTTCCAAGTGGAAAGTAGGCAGACTCCGTCATTTAAGGCCAAATTCTAGAAGCGGATCCTTATAGGGATACCACCTAGCGTAACCCCTTGGACATTTAATATGTCATCCGAGGAAAAAAGGCAAGTCCAACCACTTAATACCTTAAACCCTAAAGCAGGCCCGTCATCTTATGCCCATACTTATAATAACGTCTCACATTAGTCCATTATTCATGGAAACTGGTAGCCAGATTAGCCGGACATATTTCCCTTACTATGAAATTATCAAAAATTGTATAACGAAACAAATTCTATCAAATTAATGTAAAGAATTGAGAATCTCAAAATAGAAATAACATTTCGAAATAAAAAGGAATTTTAGGGGATTTTATCCATCATATTTTTGAAATTCCAAAATCCCTAAGGCATATTCAAATCCAAAAGAAATACATTAAACAATTGCTGAAAAGAAATACTAAGTTTTCCTCTCGTAGATTAACTTTAGCTTTACTCAAATGGATTTGCAGCCTTCCAATCTCTTCCAAAATCTGTTTTTCTATATATATATATTTACACCAAAATATGGAGGGTATATATATTCATTAGATTCAGAATAATTGGTAAACAATAGGATAAGAATAGATTGGAGGGAGAAGAAACAAATAGGAAATAAGTTGAATCCTTACCTGATTTTTCTATGGAATTTCTGAATTTTATTAGAGAGATAGCAATGGCAGAGTCCCGTTGTATTTCGCAAAATAATATGAATCAAAGTGGAGAGCATAGGGTTCTATTTATAGAAGTTGAAATGCGCCAGAACCGTAGGATGAAAGTAGGTAGGAAACAGGTAAAACTGGAGCACACAACCGAATAGAACATTGCATAAAAACCTAGCCGCCACTGGCAACATTTGTTGCCAAGCGGTTGACCGCCCTTAGGCGATCGATTGACCTATTCAGGTCGACCGCTATCTTATTTAGGGGTGTTTAATTTACTTTCCATTGCCGAATTATTTTATTTCCTAATTAACTTTTTAACGTTAAGCCTTAATTAATCGTTTACTTATCCTCCAAGCTAATTTTGAAATTTAAATCCTAAATTATATTTCTCATTTGAATTTGAATTCAAAATAAATTAGTTTTAATCTAAGAATTTCAAATGCTCATAACTTCTTTGTTTGAGCTCCTTTTTCAGCATATTATATAAGGAAATAGATCAGGATTTCACCATGAATGCAACGGAATAACTTTTGCAGTCAAATTCCAACTTTATAACATTTACAGATCCAACCTTTATCGTATTTAATTTACTTTATCTAATTATGGTTCTTTTTATGGGATGTTACATTTTTCCCCTTTAAAGGATTTCGTTCCGAAATCTTCCAAGGGGCAAACAGTGTAACTCATAATACATCCATCTTGTACAACCAAGTTCTCTACACAACCATCTACTCAACCATTAGTGCAATATGATTATGTAACTGCAGACATGCTAAAATAATCTTAGTCCTAGCGTGAGTGTGTAATCATGTCATGTACGTATGTATGAAAATATCCTAAACATGCTTAAAAATTTCAATATGAGTGCAAAGTGATTATGAAAAGGTGTAATAACCATCTCCTACCATCCAATCTGGCAACCACAATGCAATAAAAATCCTATTTTTGTAGAGAAAAATTACCAATGAAAATCTCTAGGTGAGGTTCTTTATCTTCTCCTAAGTCTCCTATGTGCATTTCACTAGATTGTTCCCCCATTGTACTCGAACCAACTTAATTATTTTATTACGAAGTCTCCTAATACTGTGCTCCACAATGCATGTGGCGGCATGGAAGACTTTCGGCTCCATCTCAAAATCCCCAACTAATCAGTCTCTGCTCTCTAGTAGTGTCATGAATGTATTCCCTAAACTAAGAAATGTGAAAAACATTATGGACTCCTACCAACTTATTAGGAATCTCCACATGATATGCTAGTTTTCCCTTTCTTTCAAGAATTCTGAATGGCCCAAAAAATCTAGGTGTCAACTTTACAGACTTGCCAAATCTAACAACTTTCCTAAGAGGGGAAATTTGAACAAATATCATATCCCCAACCTCAAATTCAAGCTCTTTCCTTTTTTATCCGCATAGGATTTTTAATTGTCTTACGCTACCTTTATCCTTTGCCCGATCAACTCTATTTTTTTCATGGTATCGCAGATCAATTCAGGTCTGAGCAACACTTTATCATTGGTTCCCCACCAATAACTAGGCAATTTGCATGGCCATCCATAAAGTGCTTCAAAAGGGGTCATACCAATCGTAGTTTGATAGCCATTATTATACACAAACTCAACCAAAGGTAGATGTTACTCCCGATGTACTACGAAATCCAAGATACAAGCTCTCAACAAGTCTTTCAAAATTCTATTCACCCTCTCTGTTTGTGTGACATCCCCTACTTAGAGGGCCAAAACTAATGGCTACGGATGCTGTAGTCGTCTATAGTTATTAATCCTCAACGACCAAATAGGCTGTGTTAAATTCATTGATACACAGAAACACGTGAATATGAAAAAATTTAAAACTTCAAACAAGATCACATTCCATTTCAAATCATTTTCAATTCACTACATAATCCCATGATCATAAACCACGTTCAAAGAAAATATATTTATTACAACATATGCCAAGAGTGACATATAAAGATGCCCCTTTGGATAATCAGAGTATATACAAGCAATATAACAACTTTGCTATTACGAATAGCATAGCAGAATCAAAATAAAAAGAACTTTAAATATCTATTATGCGTCATGCACGTCTCTAGAAGCTTTACTCGTCTAATGAGGTACCTGAAAATCTCAACTCTCAAACTACTCAAAATCAATTGAGTATCCGAGATTTTAAGGAGAAAACATAAACTTCGAGTCAGACATAAAGCCTGGTATGAATAATAATCTAACATCTCAAACTATTTAGCTATCTAGTACTACGCCGCTTAGCAGAACGAGTTTTTCTCTCACTAGTATCTTAAAACCTTTATAAAACCACAAACTATGCTCCTACATCCACAATGGTTTAAAACATAGTCATTTCAAAATATTATGATGATATGCGTACAAGTTAAACCAGTTTAGATTTCCCTTCCTATGTTTAATTCACTCTCTATCATGTTCACAGTTTCTAGGGTCACCATTAACCTATTAGTTTTCATGGGCTTACTAATAACCTTTATATAATATATGGACTCCCTGTCATATTTCATAATTTCCATGGGCGCACTATGAACCTATTAGCCCCTGTCAATTAACTTAATTAATTCACAGGTTCCTATGAACCTATTGGTGACCCCAATAACTTCTCCCTTATCCTAGTTTTCATGGGTTAACTAGGAACCTATTGACAACTATCATTAACACAATCCAGATATAGTTTTATGGGTGCACTACAAACCAATTGTCCCTAGTCAACCACTCTTTATAACATGGTTTTCATGGGATCACTACGAACCTATTGGTAACTATAATAACTTTCTAACCATAGTTTTCATGGATGCACTATGAACCTGCCTCACTGATGACCTTTATATTTAGGCATCCTATATTCTGGTCTCCCTGACCTCCTGGATACAATTATACTCATTCAATAATCTATATATATTCACTACTGGGTCAACCTAGCTGGTTCTACTGCCCTTTATCCCCAAAATGCAATTATGGGTCTGTTATAATGTGAGCATATTTATATTTAAAGAAGCAAACAACATAATATAACAATACCACTCCTGTGGGTTTAATATAAAACATGGTTAATTCCTTCAACCTATATTTTTTTCAAGCAAATCTTCTTCTTAAAATCCATTACAAAACCCACGTTAATTTAGCCATGAGTTTTTCCTTTAAAAATTGAGTTCAGGTTATTTGTTTTGAAAAACAAATCCTTTCAACTCCTTCGAAACCTTGCTTTCGACCTCCCCGGATACCTTCGAAAGCATACAAACATTAGGCCCCTGTCTTTTGAACACTTTAAAACTTTCTTTTGAAACCTTTCGAATGTATTAAAGCATTAGCATTTAACATTTAGAAGAATAGCTTCGAAACCAATTGAAAGTCCTTTCGAAACCATCAAAAGTACCCCTTCGAAAACATTAGGTTTATACTTGAAATATTATTTGAGTCAAGTGAATATAAACGGAATTATCTCTTTCGAAACCATTCTTTATCCTTTAAAAGTATTAGGGAAAACTTGATGGCGTCGGCACCATCCTTTCGAAAGAATAAGTCCTTTGGGTAAAATACTTGAAGGTTGGCTTCGAAACCACTTTTGAGACCATTTCCTTCGAAACCCCCAACCCCTTCGAAAGCTATGGGAAGTGGCTTACATTTTTAAAACAAGGGTTACCTTCCGAAAGAAATGATATCTTCAATTCCTTCGAAAGGAAAAGCGGCAGAAGGGTTTCGCCTGGTCGAAACTACCCCTTCTAAACACTTTAATTTTGAAAATAAAGTAGCCTCTTCGGAAGCTACTACTATAAACTAAGGCGGCGGCTCTCTTTCGAAAGATAGTCAAAAGTCGCTTTTGAACGCATCAATATCGACTCCTTCGAAAGCATATAAGGAAGCAGGCAATGCTTGTCTTTATAAAACAAAACCATGATAACGACCTCATCGGAAGCCTTACTTTCGACATCCTACCTTCCACCTTTTTCTCTAATACACTACGTACCGAATAAGTGATATCATGTGTATTGGCTTTGGCTTCGATGTGTCAACGTGGTTGATGGTGGGAGCTCTGGTCGAAAGCTACTTCTAAAGGCGGTGGAACCCACTTTATTGAGTAAAAGGCCGTTTTTACCAAATAAAGTAATTTCTTTATAACTAACTTGCCCATATGTATACACTTGATTGGTTGTCTTAAACTTTTCATATTATTTTACTGATAATTGCCGCATATTTTCAGATATAAAACATGCTTGATTTTAACAAATAAGCCCTTCCCATTTAATCATAATTAAATCATGTAGGCCTTCCTTTAAAAATAATTTAATTTCCATAATAAATCTATTAGTAAAAATACCCAAATATCACACAAATTCACTTTTAATATGTTATCTAACATATATAAATTTTAGACCAAAATTCATCATGTAATAACTGAAAATAAATTTCTAAACCCAATATTTATATTTTTCTTTGAAAATTCATATTAAATTCTCTACGGCTTGGAAAATTATAAAAATTTAAACCCAATTCCAAAATCATGTTTCCCATAACACATAAGTTTTCCATGGCATTCTAAAATCATTTTCTGTCGGTTTTGCCTTAAAAACATACTTAAAAAATTTGATTTTTAAACCACGCATGTTATAAAACCAAGCATACCACCATTCAAATCATTATAAAATGGGTTAATTCATAAATCCGAAAACATATGATTGAAAAAAAAATAGAGATGATTAGGATTATTATTTACCTTAGATTGGATAAGGAAATTAGAGATTGTTTGAGATTGATTCCCTTTAGCTTGAATCCTAAGCTTTAATCTTGAATTTTTTCTTCTCTTCTTACTCCTTAATGAGCGACTCCTCTTTTCTTTCTTATGTTTATTTTGTTTGTGATAAAATGAATGTGAATGGTATTGATAAGAGTACAAGGGTAAGGAATTATGGGCAACAATGACCCTAATGCCCCTATGTAAATTTAAGTATCATTTATAACCATATATAAGCCCATTAGAATTAACAAGCACGACCTCTAGGTTTATTTGCAATTCTCAATCTCCTTGTCACTCTAAATTTACATTATTTTATTCAATTTATCTAATTAGATCTCCTGAATAATGTTACTGAAACTTAAGGGTGTTGCAGGTTCCTCTCCTTAAAAAATTTCATCCTCGAAATTCAGTAAGGACTAAATACTAAACATAGCAATCATCTGTAACGACTTCTAACATCCATACTAGCCTACCTGACTCGCAACTAATCCATATAAATCTAATATAGACATACCATCAAAGAAGATCAGGATAAGTATCTCGAATCCTGTCCTCTGTCTCCCAAGTACAGTCCTTCTTGTTGTCGCTCCATTGAACTTTAACCAACTTGACTGTCTTGTTCTTAATCTTTTCTCATCTCTTGCTACAAACCGAACTGGTTGTCTAATAAAAGTCAAATCAGGCTCAACCACTAAGTCTTCCAACCCTATCGAAGGAACAATAGTCTCTGGATCATGCACATATTTGCGAAAATGAGACATACGAAATACATTATGGGCACCTACCATACTGCTTGGCAATTCTACTCTATACCCGAGTTTACCAGTCCTCTATATAATCTGGAATGGACCAACATATATTAGGGCTAGCTTCCCTGACTTTCCAAGTCGTATCACACCCTTCATCAGTGACACCTTAATGAAAGACCCATCTCCCACTGAGAACTCTATGTCTTTACGCCTCTTATCTGCGTAACTCTACTGTCTGGATTGAGCTTCATTCATCCGCTCTTGAATCATCTCAATATTCTTTGACGCCACTCTAACCATCTATGGACCTAAGACTAATCTATCTCCAGTCTCCAACCAACATGCTAGTAATTTGCATGGCCTTCCATACAAAGCGTCAAAAGGATCCATTTCTACGCTAGTCTGACATAATTATAGGAAAAATCAACCAAATGTAGGTGATTCTCCAAAGATCCACCAAAGTCCAACACGCATGCTCTCAGCAAATCCTCAAGTACCTTATTGACTCTCTTTGTCTGCCCATCCGTTTGAGAGTGATATGTAGTACTCATATTAAGCTTGGTACCTAACACATTCTGTAGACTCTTCCAAGCTTTCCTCTTGAATAAAGCATCTATGTCACTGACTATGCTACTAGGAACTCCATGTAGTCTAACTATGTTTTTCATGAACAGCTTTGCCAAAACATGTGCCATCCTGGTTGACTTAACGGAATGAAATAGGCACTCTTGGTCAATCTGTCCACCACGACCCATATACTTTCATTTCCTCTATTTGTCCTTGGCATCCCGTCAATAAAATCTATGGATATTGAATCCCATTTCCAAACTGGAATCTCTAAAGGCTCAAGTAATCCACTTGGCTTCTGATGTTTGTCTTTCACTTGTTGACAGTTTGCACACTGCCTAACCCACATGCCAACATCCCTCTTCAAAACTTTCCAATAGAAGCTCCTCTTCATATCTTGATACATCTTGGTCCCTTCAGGATGAATCGTAAACTTGGATCGATGACATTCTCCAAGAACTTATTTCCTCAAGTCCTTAACATTTGGAACACATAATCGCCCCTTCTTTCTCAATCATCCCCTCTGGTCAAGATAAAAATCTTTCAAATCAACAATCTCAGTTCCAACCTCAATCCTTCTAATCCTTTCAGCTAATAATGGATTCTCTCTCTGCTTAGAAGCAATTCTCTCGATCAACACCGGTCGAACTTCTAAATAGGACATCATAGCAGTACTCTGACTAGAACTAGCAGTCGATCTTAACTGCACTCCACAACTGGCCAAAGCTTCTAGATCCTTCCATTCTGCGACCATAGCCAACACCACATTCTGGTATCTTCTGCTAAGAGCATCCACTACATTATTATCTTTCCCTGGTGTATACTCTATACAAAATCATAAGCAACCAAAAACTCCAGCCACCTCCGCTGTCTCATATTCAACTCCTTCTGAAAGAACAAATATCTTAAGGACTTATGATCAGTATATAGCTCAAATCTCTCTCCTAAGAGATAATGCCTACAAATCTTTAATGCGAAGATCATCGCAACCAACTCCAAATCATGAGTAAGATATCTCACTTCATGCGGTTTAAGTTGTCGTGAAGCGTAGCCAATAACTTTACCCTTCTACATCAACATAGCTTCCAATCCAGTTCCATATGCATCAGTGCACATGACCAACCCATGGTTTTCGTCTGGAACCACTAACATTGGTGCATTGGTCAACAAATGCTTTAACTTAAGGAATGCTTCCTTACATTTGTCGGACCAAACAAACTTCACCTCCTTCTTAGTAAGCTTAATCAAAGGAGCTGCTATTCTCGAGAAATCTTTGATGAATCTTCGGTAGTTTTCAGTCAAGTCCAAGAAAACTTCCGATCATGGTCACTGGCTCTGGTCTCCTTCAATTATTAACAGCTTCGATCTTATTGAATATGCTAGTATATGATTTTTGTTTGATGATAATAAACTTTTTTTTTTGAAAATAGGTTAATTAGATTATTAATCAGGCTTTGCGGCCCATAGCAAAACACGGCATATAAAGAGATAATAAAACAATAGGCCGACAAATAACACAGTCAAACTATCTTCTTCCACTCACTTTCCATATTAGGTTACAACTATGGCGGCTGCCAACTCTTGGTTAAATTTGTCCGCTTGGTTCCATCTTCCTCAACTTCGCCAGTAATAATTCTTCTTGTGCCGATGCAGTGGTGAGTATTTTCTTAGGGATTCTTTCGATAATAATAGCAATTTCTCTGTTGATTCGATTTGTGAGAGCTAACGTGTCTAGCTTTTTATCTTCAAAAGTCCTACAGTTCCGTTCCTTCCAGATGAAGCACAAGCAGGTTGTGAGGCCAATTTTTCCGAGCTCCTTCATCAGCTTAAAGAAGTTACTCCCATCGTGCAGGTAATCCAGTTCCTCTTTTAGGTTTGTAGCATATTTGTTGAGCTGAAGTCTGTTCTTTTGGTTGTTCCATATTCTTTTCGGGTATTTACAGTCAAAAAATAAGTGGTCATGAGTTTCTTCTTCCCTGCAGCAAAAGAGACATGTTGTGTCTTCCAAAATTTTCCTTTTTTTTAGTCTGTCTTTTGTGGGTAGTTTACCCAGAATCACCTTGTAGAGTGTGCGCGCCATTTTGGGGGGATTAGATTTGCTCCATACTATATCAGACCATTTAACCTCAGCGCTTTTCTTTCTTGATTCTTCCCAAATGTCTTTGAATTTGAAATGGTCATTTGCACTCACCTTCCATATCCACTTATCTTCATTTTCTTCTCTATAGATATATTTCTTTCGAATTTCTTCCTGGTAATTGAGAGTTAGTAAGTTATTATTACATTGCCATTCTCCATTTTCAACAATATCTGCTACTTTCCAGTTTGGTGTTCCATATGCCGAGAATGCATCCCAACCAAGCCTGTCTATCAAGCTTTTAAAGTTAAGCCATGGATCTCTCCAGATGTCAGTTTTCCTTCCATTGGCAATCTTTCTATCTAAATACTTTTGAAAATCCTCTCTGGTCTTAGGAATGTTTTTCCAAGTAACTGAAGCATTGTTATCTATTCTAGTAGACCAGAAGTTATTTTTCAGATATCTAGATCTCATCCAGGAAGCCCATAGTTTGTTTGAAGTAAATACATTCCAGGCTAATTTGAAGCAGTACACTTTTTTAGTTCAAAAAGATTTTTCAATCCAACTCCACCCTCTTTCTTTTTCCTGCATAAGTCTGAGTATTTCACCTTGTGCATCCCTCCCCTCCAAATAAAATCAGCACATACTGAATTGATTTTTGCAATAGAATAATCGGGAATTTGAAAAGATTGGAGCCAGAATCTAACTTTGGAAGTTATGACTGTGTGTACTAGCTCCACTCTTCCAACAAAAGATAAGAGTTTTGACCTCCAACCTTGTAATTTGTCCCTGATTTCGTTAATAAGCTTACCAAATTCCGCATCTGTAATATTGTTGTTTGACAGAGGTACCCCCAAGTACTTGACTGGGAGACGTCCTTCAGTGAAGCCAAGTTTGTCAAGCATGGATTGTTTGTTAAGACAGTATTTGCTGAAATAACATTTGGTTTTCATTTCATTCAATTTGAGGCCCACATAACTTTCTAGTTCTCCAAAGATTGCTTTAATTTTATCAATTGCTTTTAAATTTCCTTTGATCACCAGTAGGAGGTCATCTGCATATAGTAAATGAGTAACACATGGAAGGTTATTATATATTGGTTGAATAAATCCCTGATTATATGCCAGTTCCATTTGTAAGGTAAACCATTCCATTGCTACTGCAAATAGGTAGGGGGATAGAGGGTCACCCTGCCTTATTCCTCGATTACTTTGAATATATCCTGTAGGGCTACCATTAATCAGTATGGAGAAAGTTGGAGTGTCCAGGCAGAATCTTATCAATTTTATTAGCTTCATTGGGACCCCCATTGATTCTAGCATATGAGTAATGAAATTTCTGTTGACTTTATCATAAGCCTTTTGCAAATCCACTTTTATACATAATTTTTCTGCTCCCTTTTTATTGAAGTTCCTTATCAATTCATGAGCCATTAGAGAATTTTTAGATATGAGTCTCCCTTTGATGAATGCACTTTGACATTGTGATATTAAGTCTGGTAAGACTTTGTTCAACCTTTTGCAAATAATTTTACTAAGGATTTTGTATGTGACATTGCAACAAGCTATCGGCCTATATTCTTCAATTCTATCTGGTTTTTGGACTTTAGGAATGAGGGATATAAATGTATGGTTGATTTCTTGAATGAACTCCCCTGTATTTAAAGCTTCATTATATGCTTTTAACATAATATCTTTCAGGTTTATCCAGTACATTTTGAAGAAGGCTGCCTCCATTCCATCAGGTCCGGGGAAGGAGTCACTCTCGATGGAGGTGACAGCATCCCTCAATTCCCCTTCCATAATAGGAGCTGTCAACATATTGCTTCCTTCAGCAGAGATTTTCCTTCTGCAAATGACCTGAGGTAATTGATCATCATTATCCCCATTATATAAGTTTGTAAAATAGGTAATAGCTTTTTCCTCTATGTTCTTTATAAGTCTTGATGTATCTCCTTGTTCATCTATGCAGTTCAGCAGGTTGTTATGATGTTGTCGTATGGACATTTTAGCGTAGAAGAATTTGTTACATTCATCACCCTGTTTCAAACATCTTTCTTTTGCTTTTTGTTTCAACTCAACAGCTTTCTTGTGAATTTCTTCTTTGAGGCTTCTTTGTAACTTATAAAATTCTGCATTCAAGCCTTCATTTAGAAGGTCTTCATCAAGTTTAAGTTGAGTTTCTTCTAAAGAATGTTGGATATTAGTGATTTTATCAGTGTTCTTGGGTTTGCACTTATTCCAGTCTTTGAGTCTGTTTTTCATAATTTTAATGAGCATTACAAAACGATACATGTGGTTACCTGGAGGAGTCTTAACTGTATTGAATTTCACAACTTCATCAAATCCATCTAACAGAGGCCAGTGATTAGCATATAGGAATGGTTTTCCCTTATGCATAGTGTCATCATCATTGAATTGTAAAAAAAGGGGACAGTGATCACTTGTCGAACAAGGTAGAACCGTCACTTTAAATTTTGGAATTTTTTTAAATAACTCCGAGTTTCCAAGAACTCTATCTAATCTTGATGTTATTTTCTTGGACTCACCACTTCTCCACGTATATTTCAGGCTTGAATGGAATGCTTTAGCAAGACCAGCAGATAATACACATTTATTAAATTCCGCCACTTGTTCCACACGCAGTGTAAGACCACCTTTCTTTTCATTAGTTTTAAGAACAGCATTAAAATCCCCAGTTACTATCCAAGGAGTATTAATGTTTTTGGAGATATTAGTAATTTGTTTCCATAAGATCAACCTTTCCGAATCTAAGTTCTTAGCATATACAAAAGTGGTTGTTATTTCTAAACCCCTTTATTATGAAAAGTAATGGTTAATTGCTGATCACTGTTATCAATGATATGACCAGACCAGTAGTTACTTTCCCATCCTACTGTAATTCTGCCATTAGTTTGAGATAGAATGAATTGCCACTGATTTCCAAACTGAGTTTTCATCATCTCCAAATTATTGTTATTTAATTTATTCTCCAAAAGGGCTAAAATAGTGGGTCTATGTTTAGACTTTAACATGTGGAGGTCTAACATACGTGTGTCAATGTTAAGACCTCTCACATTCCAACAAATGATGGACATATTATTTTTTGGTAGATTTGCTCCGAGTAACCGAGGCAGTACCTACCAAGACAGAACGTCTACCTTTATCATTCTTTATGAATTGATTATCATAATCAATATTACACTCAGTGAACTTACTTGTATCTTCTAACAATTCTTCTTCCTCTTCATCTTCAGCTGAATCCAGTTCAATGTCCATCTTGTGGATGTCTGATAGAGAATTTGGAAGTACCTCCTCCCCCCTTTTCTGCTCAACATTTGGTGGATCCTCTGCCTGATCCTGCTCTGGATGATCGTGAAGTGGGTCCTGGGATTCAGAACTGTTCAGATGATCCTTTATATAAGGTGTCTTCACTATCTGAGCAGGAGATAGAAGAGATGCTTGCAACGATACACAGTTCGACACCATAGAATCCTTCTGATGATCATTAGGCTGGTCATCTCTATCAGGGGAGACATTTTGTATATTTTTTGTAGTCTCCTCCTTGTTTTTGGGGTTGCTTGAATCAGGTAGATCAGTTATGTTTTTTGGGTTTTTCTACCAAAATCTTCTGTCTTTCTGTTACTTTATATTGGCACTGATGATTAGTGTGACCAAAACATAGACACTCACCACACTTTGGTGGAACAAATTCATATTCCACCTCCTGTTTATATATGTATCCCTGCTTGTCAATCGCTTTTATTGTTTTGGCAACACTGTACTAGCTGAAATCTCAACAAGTACCTGAACAAATTTGATTTTTTTTAGTTTTCTTATGTTTTCATCAATGTCAATTGGCCTTCCTACAATACTTGCAAGTTTACTTATACATCTCATGTTCCACAGAGAAAGATCCAGATTATTGAATTTAATCCAAATAGGATATGTTGTTAACATAGCATGTTCAAAGTTGAAATCAGCTTCCCATTTCCTCATCAAAATAAGCCTGCTATCCATAAACCAAGGACCGCTGTTAATAATGCGCTGAAAATCCTCTTCCAATTCAAATTTTATCAGATAAAACCCATTGTCGTGAGGAAAAACATCCCATGATCCTTTTGGTTTCCATGTTCGCTTAATATATGCATTAAAGTGAACGAAATAAGGTCTTTTCCCTTCCATAAAAGATAGATCGAGTGTTGCCATAATTTTTTTGATTCAGCATAATCTTCCTCATCTATCAATTGATATACCTCTTCTCCATTTGACTGTGGTGCGTAATAGTTTACATTTCCTTTAAGCTCGATTTTAGATCCAACTGCCTCAATCCATGATCTAGCCTTGGCCGCCTCCTTGTTTGATTTGAGAGCTTCGGCAAACGATAGCTTTGTCTTTCCCCTACTTTTAACCTCCTTCCAGCCACCGCCGTCATCTTCATCATCCGCGCCTAGGGTTTCGGGAATACAAGATCCAGCCGCCATTTTTCTAGAGAAAACTACTTTTGATGATAATAAACACACACACACACATATATATATATATATATATTCATTTAAATGTATTTTTCATTGTACTATTTTATTTTTCACATAATTAAATAAATATTTGATAAATAAAATAAATAACACAGAATTCATATTCAAACAAATATTTTATTACAAATTCAAATAGTATAAATTGAGCTCTCACTACACATATACATTTCCAATTACATTTCAATCTTGATTTCAAAACAAAATTCAATTTACATATCACTCCTCACTGCATATTCACTCAACACTCGAATTTTCATCTTCAACTCTATCCCAACTTGTATCCAACATTTGAATTATCTTTAAAATAAACACCGATGCAGCAAAATTGAAAAAATATTTTGCAATGTACAATGAAATGTATGTTTTGAAAATATCAATTGCCTCGGTTATTTGGATTGTTCGTCATCGTTTTTCTTTTGAATTCATCTTACATGAACAGCTTGCAACATGCACAGTGTATGACTGTACAAGTCATAAGGCCGTGCACACCGATATACACTTGCGTGTTAAAACTACAAGGACAGGTGAGCACAAGGTCAAACCTGTGCTAAAAGCTGGATTCAACTTAGGTGTAATAAAAAAACATCAAAAAATAGTCAAGTACAAGTTCTCATGCAACAAGAATTCAAAATCTCAACAGAGCAGTGATAACTTGGACAAGACTTCACACTTGAATCAGATCAACCAAAACCAAACATGTGCACGTTCAAATGATATGGTCAAAGCAACATATAGTGCATATGTATAAAGTGATGTATAAAGAAGCAGGAACTCCCCATGATACATGACTTAATAACAAGCCGGTGCAACATGAAGATCAAGTACTCAAAGCAACCAGACATAAATGCAGGCATTTAGTTTTTAACATGAAGGTGAAACAGACCAGACCAAACAAGACTATCGATGGTACAAGAAACTGAACCAGACCAGTCGAAGAAAACAATGTACGCCAGACACAATCACTGGACAACCAACATATAACAAGCCTTCAAGAAAGAACACAAGCCAGTGGAACAAAATGTTCAAAAAGCTTCAGACCACATGAACTAGACATGGAATATAACCAGAGTCAATATCAAACAACATACATATATACATATGTATGCACACATGTATACATATGTGGAGAAATAGAGACATAAGAACAGACTCGACGGTGAAGCCATGAACAATTAAAGAAACAAAATCTCAATGTAAATTGAAGCAATATAGAATTCAACTCAAAGAAATATGAAAATTTAAGTGAAACCAAAAATATACGAACAAACAGAAAACAAATCTGACAATAACATGTACAGTGGAGCATGCAGCTCAAAGAATCAATGCAACAAGACTTCATCCAGACAACATCATCATCAATAAACCGGAGGGGATAAAGCATAGTAGCAGAGCATATGTACATAACCACACCAGACATGCTCAAGACCACATGCATACAACATGAAGACCAGATCAATTCAAATGGAACCGGACTACGGCACCAATGGCAAAAAGAACACAAAAATAACAATGCATATGACATAGTCATAGCAACACGTTCAACATGAACCAAGAGTGCACAGTGATATGCAATGAGAAATAATATGACAGTGAAGTGATTACATGCATCACGATGCAACATTATTAGTAGAAGGCAGTGTTCAAAAATGGTAATTAACTGTAGCAGTTTAAATAATGTTAGAAGCCATGAACCAAGCAACCGAGATAAAAAAATCAACTAAGGTCATATGGATAAGCTATGATTTGGTCTAAGTCCAGATTATCACAATTTCAAATAGCCGAAGTCATAGATGAAAAGAATGAAACCGACTCAGAGAAAACCCAAAGCATCGAAGTAAAATTCAAAATCATGGAAGGACAAATACGAATTGAACAAGTCAATATCATCACCATCGTTCGATCAAGAAGCAATGACCGAGAAAATCACGTGAAAGATTCAAAATAGAAATATACGAATGAATTATAGGGTTTTCACACCTATAAATTAAAACCAAAAATCATCATTGGTAAACACAGAGTTCAAAAGAAAAAATCGAGTCAAGCATAATCATAAGTCGAAAAGGAAAGTCACATACTAGTATTCAAACTCAACAAAGAAGCAACTGTAAGCAATAATCAGCGAAGGGATCGATTGTCAAGACAAATCAAAGAGAATTCATCACTGTAATCGACTGTATATTATTCGACGACTTCGATTTTGAGCAAATCCCCAATTTACGCAAGCCCTAGTTTCCAATCCAGAGTGATAAAGAGAACAAGGCGGCCATGACAATAAGAGAAGAACATTCAACTTTTATTTTTTAATTCTGGGCTGGTCATTTATTTTTATTTGGGATTCAAATATCATATAGGGTTTTGTTTAGTTATTGTTTTAGTTTTATTTTTTTAATTTGCTTTTATATTTTGGTGAATTTCTAGTTTTGTAACTAAGTTACGAACTATGGTGGTGCAGTTCAAGAATTCGCAACTCAGTGTCTGAGTTGTGGCAGGGTTTTGAGCGTAGAGTTAGGTTAGTCATTAGCGGGTGTCGTAAGTTTACGTGTTTAAGCGTCTGACTACTTAATTTGTAGTAGAAATCTTGGGTGCAGCACGTAGGCAGGGTTTTGCTGAAGCTGGGTAAATCTGTGTTGTTCCATTTCTTCTTTTATTATTCTACTATTATCTATGCTGTAATTATTATATTTATTTTTGCATTAATTTTTATTATTATTATTATCACCCTATTCAGCCCCCTCTAGGTTGAAATCGACCATACAAGTGGTATCGGAGCTAGGAACAAAGGCTATTTATTGTTTTAAAAATTTAATTTTTTTTCAAAAACTAATTTTTGTTTTAAATTTTGATGTTTTTCAGATGACTTCATTTAATAATGCTTTTGCTGAGGGTCATCTATAGTTAGACCACCTATGTTCAATGGTGAATACACATACTGAAAAAATAGAATGAAATTTTTTCTGAAAACCATTGATGCATGGAATATTGCTGGAATAGGATATAAGACACCAACTATAGTGGTAGATAATCAAGAAATTGAAAAACTGATGGATCAAAGGATAGATCTTGAAAATGAACTGTAGAATGCTAATGCTAAAGCTATGAATTCTATTATTTGTTCATTAGATCAAATTGAATTTTAACATGTCTCACATTGTCTAACAATGCATGAAATTTGGCACATACTTAAAGTGACTCACGAATGAACCTCCCAAGTCAAAGAATCTCGCCTTCCCATGATTAGTAGCGAATACGAGAACTTCACAATGGCTAAGGATGAAAATGTCAAAGAGATGTGTGGACGACTTTTTAATCTTGTATACAAATCAAAAGCTCTCGGAAAACCATACACAGAATCGAAAATAGTTTGAAAAATTCTCAGAGTCCTTTCACGAAATTTTGAAGCGAAAGTTACTATCATTCAAGAATCAAAAGATTTGAAACAAGTTAAAGTTGAAGAACTCATTGGAAATCTCACCACTTATGAGCTAGAAATGAAATTCAAGGAAGAACGTGAAGGAAGTGATACTCGAAAGAAATCAATAGCTCTTAAAGGATCAACTGAAAGTCAAGATGATGATGATGATGGTGCAGCAGAACTGGCACTACTAATAAAGAAATTCAAAAGGTAGAACTACAAATATGGAAATCCAGCCAAAAATCAACAACTCTAGAGCAGAATCATCAAAGTTCTAGACAACTCAGAAAAACAGTAGATCATTTGCCACAAGTGTAATAAACCGGGTCATACAAAGCCAAATTGTTCTCAGAATTAACTCAGCCAAGGAAACAAACCGAAAAGGAGATGCAGCAACTTGGGATGAAAGTGACGAAGATGAAAATTAAAGTACTGGAAGTGAGTGAAAAGGCAAATCTGTGTCTTCAAGAAACAACTAGTAGTAATGATGACAAGCTAAGCGGGGTATCAAAACTTACTCCTTCGGAATTACTTATATATTTTCATGAAGTAAATGGCTGTTTTGACCGACTTAGGGAGAAGTACACTCCACTTGAATCACAAAAAGATAGTTTGATAGAACTAAATAAACAGCTTGATCAGTTAGTTAAAAACTATCGAAATAAGAGCCCTAAGTGTGATAAGTGTCCATCATTTGAAGAAGAAATAAAAAAAGCAAAAACTAAAATTAAATCACTTAAAAATGAAATTTTGATTTTGAAAGAAAGTGAAAATACTATGAGAGAAAATTCTATTAAAAATTGCACTATGTTTTTGAATGAAAATGAATCTCTCAAATCATAAGTCCAACAATGTCTACAACTTTAGAAACATTCTCCAAAGGAGAAAGATCACTAAATACGATATTAGGGAAACAAACTGTTAATACTATTTGACAAGGACTTGGGTATACTCAATCTGTTAGAAGTAGAAGTAAAACTAAGTGCACGATTTGTGGAAACATTGGACACAATCAAAACAATTGCTGGTATAGATCCAAACACACGAAAACCATAGCAATTTGGGTTCCTAAAGGAACAATATAAAATCTCTTAGAATTAAAAAAATCTGGGTGCCAGAGGGAACAACCATAGACTGTCTTGGTTCTACACAAACTTATTTTTCAAAATCTTCTATCACTAACAATCATGGACCTATAAAAACAAAAAGGTCGCTAAATTCTTTTCT
Source organism: Allium cepa (assembly GCA_030765085.1). Taxonomy (NCBI): domain Eukaryota; kingdom Viridiplantae; phylum Streptophyta; class Magnoliopsida; order Asparagales; family Amaryllidaceae; genus Allium; species Allium cepa. Next base: position 24,345,108 of record CM060936.1, on the reverse strand, counting down.
TCCATAGGTATGTTGGCAGGCTAAGGAACAACAACAATGACACCTAGATTCTAGCTATTCCAGGAACACGACAGGCGACAAATCAAAGTTCTTTATTCTAGAGAAGTACAAAGGTGGCAGAATCACAATGGGTAACATCGACAGATGTAAAATTATCGGTAAAGGTAAAGTAGATAATGGTACATTTACCTTAAATGATGTATTATATGTTGAAAATCTACACTATAATATGATTTCAATCAGCCAGTTATGTGATAGAGGAATGAATTTTGTTTTCGACTCTGATTTGTGCAAAATAGTTGACCATCATTAAAATAAATATTGTTTTCAGGTAAAAGAAAAGGTAATATATACTCTCTATCTTTTGATGATCACACTATTTCAAAATGTTTGATAGCTAAGGATGTAGAAGTAAACTTATGGCATAGATGATTGTGACATGCTAATATGAATCTATTAAACAAATTGAAAAGAAAAGACTTGGTAAGAGGTTTACCATCTCATGATTTCAAAATAGAAAATCTATGTAAAGCAAGTACTATGGGAAAACTTAAAAAATCATCTCTTCATGCTAATAACACTGTAAGTACTTCTAAAGTCCTTGAACCAGTTCATATGGATCTGTTTGGACCTAATGATATTGCAAGTTTCGGTGGCAAGAACTATTGTTTTGTATTGGTCGATGATTACTCAAGATACACGTGGATATACTTCTTAGCTAAAAAATCAAAAACTTTCACATACTTCACTAAATTCACAAAAATAATTCAAAATGAAAGAGGAGTTTCTATTATTTCGCTAAGAAGTGATCAAGGTGGAGAAGTTGAAAATTATGAATTTGAAATTTTTTGTGATGAAAATGGATTTAAACATGAATTCTCTACTACATGCACTCCACAAAAAAATAGGGCAGTCGAGAGAAAGAATCGTACATTACAAGAGTTGGCTAGATCTATGATAAACGGGTATGAACTACCTTTGTTCTTTTCGGAAGAAGCAGTAAATACATCCTATTATGTAATGAATAGAGTTATGATTAGACCAATTCTTAAGAAAACACCATATGGGCTATGGTTCAACAATAAGCCAAACATTACATATTTCAAAGTTTTTGGCTGTCCATGTTTTATTCTCAATATAGGTAATCAATTGGGAAAATTTGAGCCAAAAGCTGATGAAGGCATGTTCATAGGATACTCTTCCAGAAGCAAAGCTTATAGAGTATACGACAAAAGGACAAGAACAATCATGGAGTCAATCAATGTGAGATTTGATGAAAGTAATTATGATCAAATCAAGGAAACAATCAAAAGCAATGTCAGAGAGGAGAAGAAAAAGATGAAAGTGAAAATCCAAAAGAAATTCCAACCACGGATGAAGTCCAAAGAAATCTAGAACCATGGAGATTGAAATTCAAAGCAGATCATCCTCCAGAATTGGTTAAGGTAACCGTACCATAGGTATTCAAACTCATTCCTCCTTTAGAAATTTATGTGATTTGTGCCTATACAGTGGATTTATTTTAGACATAGAATGCAAAGACATAGATACAGCTCTCGATGATGACAGATGATTTATAGCTATGCAAGAAGAGATGAATCAATTTGAACGAAATAATGTTTGGATTCTAGCACCTAGACCTAATGATTATCCAGTTGTACGAACCAAATGGAATCTTAAAAATAAATTTGATGAATCTGGTAACGTGATTAGGAACAAAGCTAGGTTAGTTTCTAATGGTTATAATCAAATTGAAGGAATTGACTTTGATGAAACTTTTGCACCGGTAGCCAGACTAGAATCCGTTAGAATACTGTTAGCTTTTTCTTATTATAAAGGATTTAAACTAAGACAAATGGATATTAAAAGTGCTTTTCCAAATGGAATTTTAAAAGAAGATGTATTCATGGAATAATTTGAAGGATTAGAAAGTCATGAATACCCTAACCATGTATATAAACTTAAGAAAGCTCTATATTGATTAAAACAAGCCCCTAGGACTTGGTATGAATGTCTTAGCACCTATCTCCTTGAATATGGGTTCAAAAAGTGTTTTGTAGACACCACATTATTTCTAACGCATTAAAATGATGACCTTCTGATTGTTCAAATATATGTTGGTGATATTATTTATTGTGCCACCAACAACCTTTTGTATGAGAAATTTGAAAAAATCATGCAGGAAATGTTTGAAATGAGCTTGGCAGGAGAGTTGAAGTTTTTTTAGGATTTCAAATCAAACAAAGCGAAAATGGCACGTTCATCTCCCAAACAAAATATATCAGAGAGCTTGTTAACAAATTTGGATTGAAAGATGCTAAACCTGCAAAAAAAACCCATGAGCACAACAATTAAACTTGACAAGGATGAAAAAGGTAAAGTAGTTGATCAAAAGAAATATCGAGGTATAATTAGATCACTTCTTTATCTTACTGCTTCTAGATCTGACATTATGTTCTCTGTTTGTTTATGTGCACGATTTCAATCAAATCCAAAAGAATCTCATTTAAAAGCTGTCAAAAGGATTATAAGATATCTGTAGCACACCCCATGCTTTGGTCTATGGTATCCAACTAATGACAACTTTGAGTTAAAAGGGTATTCAGATGCAGACCATGCTGGAAGTCTAGTTGATAGAAAAAGTACTAGCGGAATGTATTTTATGTTGGAACATTCTTTAGTTGCATGGTCAAGTCGAAAATAGAATTGTATTGCATTATCCACCATTGAGGCAGAATATATTGCTCTAAGCGGTTGCTCTGCTCAAAATTTTTGGATGACACAAACTTTGCAAGACTATGGTCTAAATTTTAAATGAGTTCCACTTATGTGTGATAGAAAAAGTGCAATTGATCTCACAAATAATCATGTACATCATTCTTGAACCAAGCATATAGATGTTAGACATCATTTCATTAGAGATCACATCTCCAAGGAAAATATCTGCATATATTTCATTCCAACTGATTATCAATTGGTAGACATTTTTACAAAACCCTTCTAGAAAATAGTTTTCGTCAACTTCGTCTCAGTTTAGGCATTTTAGAAATTTGATTTCATATTTTTTGATTTGATCTTAAATGTCTATGTTGACTAATCTAACTCCCTATTGATTATCGAACAGATAAATAGTGCCTGAAAAAGTGATGAGTGTTTATATTAATCATATATTATGACTTGAGATAGTATATTAGTGAATTTCTTTAAAAATTTAAACAAAATTTGTAATAACTTTGATTGGTAAAATTACATGACCATCTCTATTTCTATCATATTTCTAACGACCATCAATCATCAAAATCCAATATAGTATATCAAAATGTGGTATTTTAAATAGGAAATTAGTCTTTTTTTAAATTAGCAATAAAAACATCCAAAGTATTCACTCTCATTTAAAAGTCCTCACTGCTGTGCATGGGTGAATTACTTAGAATATTTGATTATGCGCTTTCATGCTCATTTAAAAGTCCTCACGATTATGCATATATGGAACACATATCAAAATTGATTATTAAATAGAGGAGTTGACTCTAATCCCATTTAAAAGTCTCCACGGTTATGCGTGGTTAGAAGATGCTTGAAATTCATTTTCCAAAGTAAAAATTGAGAATATTACTAATCTCATTTAAAAGTCCTACGGTTATGCACGGTTAGTAAGTATTCAAATTCCTGATATAAACATACTACAAATAGACACAACTATATGGTTTTATATGCCGACATCACCCCTATCACTCTAAAGTGGAATATGCGCCTAACAGAGTATTTATGATTTTTGTTTGATTTTTTATTGAAATTTAATATTTATACTCGATTGGTTATTAATGTTGTATTAATGTCTATCACCTTATCTCTATTTTTTTAACACTATTACTCTTTTGCTGATAACAAAAGAGGGAGAGAGTAGTTAAGATTTTGGAAAATAAGTTCAAATATTTTATTTGCATATTCTCATCTTGGTTCATTTGCATATTTTTATTTATCTTCTTACATAGGTGAAGGGGGAGCTTTGTTGTAGGGGAGAATTCAAGTAGGGGGAGCTAATGGAATTCATCAAAACCAAATACATTTTATAGAATCAAAATCTTAATATATGTTTGCAATCATCAAAAGAGGGAGATTATTGAAAATGCTAGCATATGATTTTTGTTTAATGATAATAAACACACACACACACACACAAACACGCATATATATTCATTTAAATGTATTTGTTATCGTCTATTTTATTTCACATAATTAAATAAATATTTGATGAATAAAATAAATAACACAGAATTCATATTCAAACAAATATTTTATTCAAACAAATATTTTATTACAAATTCAAATAGTACAAATTGAGCTCTCACTATATATATACACATTTTTAATTACATTACAATCTTGATTTCAACACAAAGTTCAATTTACATATCACTCCTCACTACATATTCACTCAACACTTGTATTTTTATCTTCAACTCTATTCCCGCTTGTATCCAACATCTGAATTATCTGTAAAATAAACACCGACGCTGCAAAATTGAAACAAAAATATATTGCAGTGTACAACAAAATGTGTGTTTTGAAAATATCATTTGTCTCGGTTATTTGGGTTGTTCGTCATTAATTTTCTTTTGAATTCATCTTACATGAATAGCTTGTAACATGCACAATGTATCACTATGCATGTCAGAAGGTCGTGCACACAAATATACACTTGCGTGTTAAAAATACAGGGACAGGTGAGCATAAGGTCAAACCCGAGCCATAAGCCGGATTCAACTCAGGTGCAATACAAAAACATCACAAAATGGTATAGTACAGGTCCTCATGCAATAAGAATTCGAAACCACAACAGAGAAGTGATAACACCGATAAGACTTCACACTTGAATCAGATCAACTAAAACCAATCATGTGCATGTTCAAATGATATGGTCAAAGCAAGATATAGTGCACATGTATAAAGTGATTTACAAAGAAGCAGGAACTCCACATGATACATGACTCAAGAATAAGCCTGTGCAACATGAAGATCAAGTACTCAAAGCAACCAGACATAAATGCATGCATTTAGTTTTTAACATGAAGTTGGAACAGACCAGACCAAACAAGACTATCAATGGTACAAGAAACTGAACCAGACTAGTCGAAGCAAATAATGTACACCAGACACAATCACCGGACAACCAACATATAACAAGCCTTTAAGCATGAACACAAGCTAGTGGAACAAAATGTTCAAAAAGCTTCAGACCATATAAACTGGACATGGAAGACAACCAGAGTCAATATTAAACCACATACATATATGTGTATGTATGCACGCATGTATACATATCAAGAGCAACAAAGACATGAGAACAGACTCTATAGTGAAGCCATGAACAATCAAAGAAACCAAATCTTAACATAACTTGAAGCAACAGAGATTTCGACTCAAAACAATATGAAAATTCAAGTGAAACCAGAAATATAGGAACAAACTAGAAAAAAAGTCTGACCTTAACATGTACAGTGGAGCATGCAGCTTAAAGAATCAATGCAACAAGACTTCATCCAGACAACAACATCATCAATAAACTAGAGGGGACAAAGATTAGTAGCAGAACATGTGTACATGACCACACCAGACATGCTCAAGACCACATGCATACAACATAAAGACCAGATCAATTCAAATGGAACCGGACTGCAACACCAAAGGCAAAACGAACACAAAAATGACAATGCATATGACATAGTCACACAACAAGTTCAACATGAACCAAGAGTGCAAAGTGATATGAAATGAGAAATAATATGACAGTGAAGTAATTACATGCATCACAATGCAACATTACTAGTACAAGGCAGTGTTCAAAAATGGTAATTAACAGCAGCAATTCAAATAATGTCATACGCTGCGAACCAAGCAACCGAGATAAAAAATTCAACTAAGGTCATATGGATAAGCTATGATTTGGTCAAATTCTAGATTATCACAATTTCAAATGGCCGAAGTCATAAGTGAAAAGAACGAAACCGACTTAGAGAAAACCCAAAGCATTGGAGTAAAATTCAAAATCAAGGAAGGACAAATACAAATTGAACAAGTCAATATCATCACCATTGTTCGATCAAAAATAAATGGCCGAGCAAATCACGTGAAAGATTCAAACCAGAAATATACAAACGAATTATAGGATTTTCACCCCTATAAATTAAAACCAAAAATCATCATTGGCAAACAAAGAGTTCAAAAGCAAAAATCGAGTCAACCATAATCTTAAATCAAAAAGAAAAATCGCATACCAATATTCAAACTCAACAGAGAAGCGACCGTAAGCAATAATTAGCAAAGGGATCGATTGTTAAGGCAAATCAAAGAGATTCATCACTGCAATCGACCGTATATTATTCGACGACTTTGATTTTGAGAAAATTCCCAATTAACGCAAGCCTTAGTTTCCAATACGGACTGATAAAGAGAAAAAAGCGGCCACGATATTAGGAGAAGAACATCCAACTTTTATTTTAATTTTGGGCCAGTAATTTGTTTTTATTTAGTCTTCAAATACGTATATGGTTTTGTTTAGTCATTGTTCTAGTTTTTTTTCAATATACTTTTATATTTTGGTGAATTTCTAGTTTTGTAACTAGGTTACGGACTATAGTGGTGCAGTTCTAGAATTCGCAACTCAGTGGCTGAGTTGTGGCAGAGTTTTGATGGTACAGTTAAGTTATCATTAGCGGGTGTCGTAAATTTACGTGTGTAAGCGTCTGACCACTTAATTTCTAGTAGAAACCTTGGGGCAGCACGTAGGCAGGATTTTGCCGAAGTTGGGTAAATCCGTGTTGTTCCATTTTTGTTTTTATTATTCTGCTATTATTTGTGGTGCAATTATTATATTTATTTCCGCATTAGTTTTTATTATTATTAATATCACCCTATTCACCCACTACAGGGTGAAACCGATCATACAGATCTTATCTGGACCGACTAACAACCCTTTCTCTAAAACTACACGACTAAGAAATTTTACCTCTTTCTTCCAAAATTGGCACTTAGAAAACTTCACATTTAGCTGATTCTGCCTCAGTGTCTCAAGCACAACTCTAAATTGATCTTCATGCTCTCTTTCATCCTTAGAGTATACCAAAATGTCATCTATAAACACCAACATGAATCTGTCCAAATACTCTTGGAAGACTCGGTTCATCAAATTTACGAAGAAAGTAGGTGCATTCGTCAATCCGAATGGCATCACTAACCACTCATATGATCCATACCTAGTCTGAAATGTTGTCAAAGGAATACTGTCCTCTGCCACTCTTAACTAATGGAACCCCGTCGCCAAGTCCAATTGGGAAAACACTCTAGCTCCACTCAACTGATTGAATAGACCATCTATTCTTGGCAAAGGATGCTTATTCTTGATCATCCTCTCGTTCAACATACGATAGTCGATACACATCCTTAACGACCCATCTGGTTTCTTCATGAACACCGCAGACACTCCCCAAGGCGAGCTGCTTGGTCTAATAAATTCTTTCCTTCTAGATCTACTAGTTGCATCTTCAATTTCTTCATCTCAGTTGGTGTCATCCCGCCGGGTGGTCTACTTACAAGTTCAACTCCTAACATAAGATCTATCTGGAACATAACAGCTTATTTCGATGGTAGTCCTGTGACCGGCTCAAAGACATCTGCAAACTCTCTCGAACCTGACATAGATCTTCTCCCACTTCTATTGCACTTAATAAAGCACTACTACTCTGGTCAGAATTCTCTACTGAAAATATAATTCGGTTATGACAATCTGGGTGTCTCAATGATATCTTTCCATCTTGGAAAAATATACTGATATCATACCTTCTCAATCAATCCATACCCAAAATGATTTTGAAATCTACGAAATCGAAAACATACAAACTGCATGCAAACTTATGACCTAACAAATCAAGATCTAACTGGTCATATATCATCTCTAGAGTTGCATACCCTCCTATTGGATTTGCAACCCTTAAGGAAGTAACAAGATATGTGGGTTCTATGCATAACCTATCAACCAAGTACTGTGATATGAATGAATTTGATGCACCGGTATCAAATAGTACCCTAACTGGTGTACTCTGAATCAAAAGTGTACCTTCCATCACAGTTTTCTCTTTATCTGCGGTAGTGGCCTAGAAGAAGATGGTGTTCCAATAGCAAAAACCTTCCTACTGTCCTCCCTGACTGGCTCTGGACACTGGTTCTAATAGCCAACTTAGTCATAGTTGAAGCATTTTACATTATTCTTTTCTACAGGCTTGTTTTGTTAGACTCTCGATTTTGATTATAACAACCTATATAAAATGTTATGTGTATATTGAACCATCTTTGCAGGAGATTTATAGCAGATTATCTACAGATGTTTATAGCTGTATATTATGTATCTAGAATCTGTATATTACTTAGAAAATTTCTTAAAATCTCTCCTTAAATGATATATATATATATATATATACATACATGCACACACATGCTCATACATGCACAAAATAGCAAACTCAGACGTCTGAAACCATTCATTCAGACGTCTGAGTACTGAAATAAGAATATTGTTTTCACAATATTCAAACGTCTGAACTAAAATATTCAGACGTATGAATGAGGTCAAAAATGAACTATTTCTTTGCTGTTTGCATTTCAATCTAGTTCAAAAGTCTGAAATTTCTTGTTCAGACGTCTGAATATCCCCAACTGCTATTTTCTTGAAAAGTCACTTCTCTTCACCAAGAGAAACATTCTTTTAAATCAACAGTTGCATCCGTTCTTTTCAATATAACTTTTCATTCAAAGATGCAACTCTTCATATACTATAAATAGATTATAGAATTCAAAAAACTAATTACCGAAATTACTTTTAGCACTTTTGAATTCTCATCTATTCACAAACTTTCAAATTGCACTCAAATTACTTACATACTTTGATCTTTGATCACTTTATCTTTCACAATTCTAAAAGCACATCACTACATATCATTACGGAGAAGATTATAGGAAGATTGTACTCAATTGACTTATCCGTGTTATATAAGAACACACTACAGTCAGATATCTTTGTTATTTATATTGAAGTCCTATTCGGTTGCTTAGGCGGGTGAAGTCCTGTTCGGTTGCTCAGGCAGTGTAACCTGTTCCTCCGGGTTAAGTGAGGGTTGTTGTAGTTGAAATTCCAGAAGGAGTCTGGGACTGGACGTAGAACGGGAAGTTCGAACCAGTATAAAAATTCCTGGTGTGCTTGTTTCATTTTTTATTTACTTTGCTATTATTATCTGTTTCCGCTTTTAGATTTAGTTATATTCCATATTAGCCGATCCTAAGTAATAACTTGCATTATTAGTTACTTTCATTTGGTATCAGATCAAGGCATCTTATAACAGTTACAAAGTTATATGATATCTTGCTAATATGGAAAACAGCACCAGCACTTCCAATAACATTATCAATAACACTAGCTTTATTGAATGTCAATCCACTGCACGACCTCCATTTTTTAATGGTCTAAACTATAAGTTTTGGGCAACTCGTATGAGAATCTTTATGCAATCAAATAGCTTTGAATCATGGAATATTACATAAAATGAATACACTCTTCCTACAGGAGAATACTGTTGAGACTTTCTATTGATTAGAAAAGCATAAATTTTAATTAATTCTGCAAGCGCACAGGCGTGTAGTATGCAGGTCGAACACAGGGAATTGTGTTTTAATATATTTGAAATCCCTATTTAAATCTTAAACCTGTTAAACAAATTCGATGGAGGATCTTAAATAGGAAATAAAAACAATAATATACTCCAAATCGATTTCGAATTTAATAAAAATTGCAATTAAAATATAAAATTGTAGAAATCAGAGCAGAAAATAAAAGTGCTTAAAAGAAAATAATAGAGCAAACAACTGAAATGAAATGAACTGAATTTATTAACTAACTGAAAAGAGTGCAGAAGGTAACTAAGAACAAGAATAAATAAATTACCAAATCTAATTAACAATCCTACGTATTCTGTTCGAAATAAAAACACTGCTGAAATTAAAATTAAAATTAAAATTAAACTAGAAGAAGAGTGATGGGGTAAGAGATGATTTTCCATCTGCATTGCTCTCTCTATTTAAAGATTTCAGCCTCCACAAATAACCCTACTATTTAGGTCTTTATGCTTGATATTTGGAGAAAAATAAGGCCACCTTTACTTTGAATTGGTCTTTGCTTTGTTATTTGATTAACAAGTGGCCTTGCTTTGAGAGATTTTCAGGCTAAACTTTGAAAGTGTATTTTCAATATTTGCATTTGCTTTCTTGCATGAATAGTACACATGTTGGTGACACGAGATGCATTTCTTCATGAACGATATGTACTTTCTCTTTGGATTATTCGATAATCAAAATGTTGCACTTTTTTTGCGTGTCATTTGAACCATTAGACGGCACAACCGATTAATTTCAACATTGCACTTCGGAATCTATAATCTGCAAAACCACAACAAAATACCCGTATAATACCGCTTTATTAAAATAAAAACATATGAAACAAACGGTTTAAAATACAGAAAAATATGTTCATATAATACCCCCACACTAGAACTTTATTCGTCCTCGAATAAGCAAGAAAATAAAACTAACTAAATCCTTTTTCGTAGGAAACACGATTGCATTGAGCGTATGCAACAAGCCGTTAAACCTCTAGGTGTTCCTAGTAGGACAAGTGGTGTTTCGTGAGGGTTTTCAGCGAGTACTACCCACAAAATCCAAATGCGGTATGTGATGATTCTAATGCATTACATGAATGCAAAATTTTAAACAAATGGAGACTAGATTTACTTCAGAATAATTGCAACAAAATAATGTATATCAGTTTTAGTCAACTTCAAGAAATTTTTCGTTCCTCGCTAAACACAAATTTCAATATAACTCAAGTTTTCATACATTAGATTCTAGTTTGACCAGTTGTTTCGGTCGATAACATAGTGCAACCATGAAATAAATTCTTCACTATTAATCACTGTTTTTTTTTCAAAATGGTAATTTTCATTTCCATTCGTATAACAAGCCAAATCAACAAAGTCAACAAGTGTTTCAGTTTCAAAGCTTAGTCTCTCTTTATTAATTTTTTTTCACCTAACTTTTGCACCAAGGTATACCACCCATGCACTGCCTCGCGGGCTTATGTGAGAGTTGGGATAGAGCTTGGCGGATTGTGCAAACCGACGCTGACTATGTCAGAAAAGGTCAGTAATCCTTAGGTGATTATTTATTTAATTATTTATACACCTAACTCAGAATGCTGAGGCCAGATATACCATACATGCACTGCCTTGCGGGCTTACGTGAGAAGAGTACAGAGCATGGCGAGTGCACACATTTTCATAAGTGTGCACACCTATTGACTCTAGGTGTTTCTTATTATTATTATTATTATTATTATTATTATTATTATTATTATTATTATTATTATTATTATTATTATTATTTGAATTAACTAAAGAGAATTATGCAAATCAACTTAGCACCACTTAACTTCAATGATTTGAAATGTCAACGCATGTACTTTAAATCTGCCACTTTTTTTTCACAAAGACTATAGTTTAGAAAGGATTTCATAACCATCACCTACGAATCCCCATATATACTAACCTCACTATTATCGCTTGTAATTCAACTTTTCATTATATTTTACATTTGAAATTAGTGATTCACAAAAAATTTCATCAATTGACTTCAACTGCTTACTTACTTTTTCTTGACTAATTAAAAATAAATCTTAGTCCTGAAAATAATGGGAAATGAGAAAAAAAATTGAAAGGAAATTTGAAAATAAATAATGAGATGATTTTTTTTAAATGATGCCACACTATGAAATATAAACAAACAAAATGAGATATGCGTCTCCCCACACTGGAATGAGACAGTGTCCCAACTTTCAAATGGAATGCAAATGCAAAACAGAAAAATAAAATAAAAAATATACAACCTGATATGTACAAGATAGTGAGTGGCTTATGCCGAGTAGCTGGGTTCATGGAGATCCACGAACTCGTCGTCCTCGTGTTGTTCAAACTCTAGAAATGGCTTCAAGCGCTGTCCATTAACCTTTGAAATGGAACTGTCCCTACGATTTTCAATTTCAACTGCACCATAAGGGTATACTGTTTTCACAATATATGGACTTGTCCATCGAGATCTCATTTTGCCCGGAAATAAATGAAGTTTGGAATTATGTAAGAGAACTTTCTGACCTACTTCGAATGTCTTACGAAGTATGGATTTATCATGATAAAATTTAGTTTTCTCTTTATAAATCTTTGCATTTTCATACGCTTCATTTCTTAGTTCTTCTAATTCTGACAATTGTTATTTACGATGTGATCCGGCTTTTTCTATGTCAAAATTAAGGTATTTGATTGCCCAAAGTGCGTGGTACTTGAGCTCAACAGGTAAATGGCATGCTTTTCCAAAGACCAATCGGTATGGTGACATTCCTAGATTGGTTTTATAAACTGTGCGAAATGCCCAAAGGGCGTCTATCAATTTAGATAACCAATCTTTTTTGTTGGAGTTAACTGTCTTTTCAAGAATTTGTTTAATTTGTCTATTGGAAATCTTGACTTGACCATTAGTCTATGGATGATATGGAGTAGATAGTTTATGAGTGATAGAGTATTTCTTAAGAAGAGATTCGAAAGCATGATTACAAAAATGAGAACCATTATCGCTTATAATGGCTCGAGGTGTGCGAAAATGGGAAAATATGTTTCAAAAATTTGACAACAACTTTATTGTCATTCGTTCTGGTGGGAATGGCCTCAACCCATTTAGACACGTAATCTACTGCAAGTAGGATGTAGAGATTTCCAAAAGAATTAGGAAAAGGACCCATGAAATCGATTCCCTAAACATCAAAAAATTCAATGATAAGGATTGGGTTTAGGGGCACCGTGTTACGTTTAGAAAGACGACCTGTTTGTTGACATCTAGCGCATTTGGAGCAAAATTTGTGGGCATCATGAAAAAGAGAGGGCCAATAAAAACCGCACTGTAACACCTTGGCAGCAGTTTTCTTTGCTTCAAAATGTCCTCCACATGCTTGATTATATGAAAAAGAGAGGATGCTATGGAATTCATGTTCGGGGATAGATCTACGTATGATTTGATTGATGCAATATTTGAAGAGATAAGGATTGTCCCAGTAAAAGTTTCGAACATTGGAGAGAAATTTTTGTTTATCTTATTTTGACTAATGGGAAGGTGTTTCATTTGTGACAAGATAATTTACGATGTCTGTGTACCATGGTGCACTGGAGAGGGAAAAATTTGTTCATCGGGAAAATGATCATTGATTTGAGAGTTATCGTAGTTTTCATGAACAATACGAGAAAGATGATCAGCTACGACATGTTCAGAACCCTTTTTATCCCGTATTTCTAGGTCAAACTCTTGAAGAAGGAGAATCCAATGGATTAAGTGGGGTTTGGCATCCTTTTTCATGAGTAAATACCGCAAAGTGGCGTGATCGGTGTAAACTATGACCTTTGAACCTACGAGATATGATCTAAACTTATCGGGGGAAAAGATAACCGCTAAAAACTCTTTTTCAGTGGTTGAGTAATTCAATTGAGCTTCGTTAAGAGTTTTGCTAACATAATAGATGACTCGAGGAAGTTTATCGATTCGTTGACCTAAGATGGCTCCAATGGCATAATCAGAAGCGTCACACATTAATTCGAAGGGCAAAGTCCAATTTGGAGGTTGGATGATAGTTGTAGTGGTTAAGATCGATTTAAGGGTTTCAAAAGATGTTTTACATTCATTGGAAAATTCAAATTTAATGTCTTTAGCCAGAAGATTCGAAAGAGGTTTTGAAATTTTTGAGAAATCTTTAATGAACCTCCTATAGAATCCTGCATGGCCGAGAAATGAGCGAATGTCCTTACAGACCTTGGAGGAGGAAGGCCAACAATAAGATCAACTTTAGATTTGTCAACTTCTAGGCCATTTTTAGAGACATGACCTAAGACTATTCCTCTCTTAACCATAAAATGACATTTTTCCAAATTAAGAACAAGAGATTTCTCCTTACATCGCTTTAAGACACGTTCTAAATGAAGGAGGCATTGATCAAAGGATGACCCATAGATTGAAAAATCGTCCATGAATATTTCTAAGAAATCTTCCACCATATCAGAAAATATACTCATCATACATCTTTGAAAGGTAGCGGGAGCATTACAAAGACCAAAGGGATCGCGACGATAAGCGAAAGTTCCGAAGGAACATGTGAACGCCGTTTTGTGTTGATCCTCTAGAGCAATGGGAATTTGATTATAGCCGGAGTAACCATCAAGAAAACAATAATATTCATGACTGGCTAAGCGTTCGAGCATTTGATCAATGAAAGAGAGGGGAAAATGATCTTTTCTTGTTGCTGCATTGGGTTTTCGATAGTCGATACAAACACGCCATTTTGTTTTGACTTTTGTCAGAACAAGTTCGTTATTCTTATTTTTGGTCATAGTGATTCCAGACTTCTTGGGCATAACTTGTACCAGACTTACCCAAGTACTATCAGAGATAGGGTAGATAATGTTATTGTCTAAACATTTGATAATTTTTTCCTTTACCATTTCTCTCATATTAGGGTTTAATCGCCTTTGAGCTTCGCAAGTGGGTTTAGCCTCGTCGACTAAATGTATTCGACGTTCAATGATTGATGGACTAATTCCCTTAATGTCAGCGATTGCCCATCCTATTGCTTCTTTATTTTCCCTTAAAATTTTCAAAAGTTGTTCTTCTTGGTCCTTAATGAGATCGGATGCCAAGATTACAGGGAAATTTTCCAAAAAATCTAAGTATGCGTACTTAAGATCGTTTGGAAAAGGTTTGAGGTCTAATTTAGGGTGTACTTCTATTGAGGCTTCAGTAGACATCAACTGATTGAATTCTAGTGAATTATGAGAAGAGCAGAGCATATCATTTAATTCATAAATGTATTCATCTTCATTTAAATTAGAATTAAAATGATCTAGGCACATGTTAAGAAACTCCGTAATATCACTAAAATCATTTTCTACAATTGTTTGGATCATGTCAACTTCTTCTATTTCAAGATCCCTTGGTTGTTTGTTAAGATTGAATATATTTATTTCAATGGTTAGGTGCCCAAAGGAAAGTCGGAGTTGACCGTTCCTACAATTTATGGTAGCATTTGATGTTGCTAAAAATGGATGACCTAATATCAAGGGAATCTGACCGTTAGGATTTGAGATAGGTGCGGTCTCTAGGACTATGAAATCGACTGGGAAATATAATTGCTCGATTTGTATCAAAACATCTTCAGCTGTGCCCAATGGTTTTTTGACGGATCGATCAGCTAGTTGAATTGTGATGTTTGTAGGTTTAATTCCCCTAGTCCAAGTTGACAGTACACAGTATAAGGCAAAAGATTCACACTTGCTCCAAGATCGAGTAAGGCATGACTAATGTGAGTGTTACCTATTTTACTGCCCATTGTAGGACAACCGGGGTCCTTATACTTGATTGAGGAGGGATTTGAAAGAACAGAGCTAGTGTTTACAGTTAGAAATGCAGTCTTAGGAACGTTAGTGGCACGTTTTTGAGTACATAGCTCTTTCAGACATTTGGCATATTGAGGAATTTGCTCGATGGTATCAAGAAGTGGAATATTGACTCGAACTTGTTTGAAGATATTTTCAAGAGTTTGGTCAAAATTAGCGGTCTTCTTCTTTTTGTTGAGTCTATGAGGAAATGGAGCTATGGGTTTATAGACTCGTTCAGTAGTTTTTTCATTCCAAGAAGAATGTATGATTCTAGAGGGTGAAGATAAGGGCGCTGAAATGTTAGGGTGCCAACATCAGAAAGCAAAGAGTGGTCGGGATTGCCGACCTTGGATGAAGAATTAGAGTTGTTTGGATTGACAATAGTGGGTGTTGACTGAGTTTCAGAATTTTGAACAAGGGAAGACTTAAGAAGGACGTCGGGGTTGCCGACATGGTTGTCCACTGTCTTTCCAGACCTTAATATGGTGACAGCATTAACCGGATTTACATCTTCGTCCTCACAAAGATTTAGTCCTCGAGAGTTATACTTTGGATTCACTTCGGGTTGACTACGAAATTTACCTTTCTCATTGATTTTCATGAGATCCTTCATCATTTTCAACATTTGTTCATTTTGTTTGGTGATTTGCTCAATTCTCGCATCTTGATTAGTGATTTGTTCATTTTGTTTGGTGAGTTGCTTTTCCAATCGAGCAATTTCTTGTGAAGGCTGAGAAGGTTGGGTTGATGGATTGAAATTAGGATGCATGTATAGTTGATTCGAAGGTTTTGTTTGAGGAGCGGGTTGAGAATTTTGAGCATTAGAGGTTGGGGCTCGATAATTCGGATTTGGTATCATTGGATACATATGTGATGGATTAGCCACATTGTTAGGATTTGACCATGAAAAATCGGGGTGGTGCTTCCAGTTAGGATTGTATGTGGATGAATAAGGACTATTTTGAGATATACCATTGATTTGGTCTTGTGCGTAGTAATGGGGTAGTCCTCCTTCTTGAGGAGTTTGGGCATCTATAGGGAGATGTGATGGGTCAATGGAATGTAGTCCTCTATTGGGAGCACGAATTGGAACATGAATTGTTTCTCATTGCATATCCTTTTTCGAATACTCTTCTAAAAATTCCCAAGATTCCTCGTCTGTTTTTGCCATGAATTCTCCTCCGCACATTGATTCGTGTTGGGATCTTGTTTGATAGTTAAGCCCTTCATAAACGATTTGCCACAAAAAGTGTTCAAGGATTGCATGATGTGGGCAACTATATAACAATTGATTGAACCTTTCAAAATATTTTGAAAAAGTTTCTCCTTCATTCTGAGAGAATTGGTTGATTTCAGTTCGAATTTTAAGAGTTTTGTGGAAAGGAAAAAACTTTTTCAAAAATATAGTAACAAAATTGTTCCAACTCTAAATTGAATTTTAGGAAGATAATTAAGCCATCTTTTCGCACTTTTTAGAAGCACGAATGGAATATGTCTTAGCTTGATGAATTCATTAGAAAGTTGTTGCATTTTGGTTGTAGAAGCGTATAATTCAAATTCACGAAGAAATTCATAAGCATTTTCAAACCCAGTGAATTTCGGTACCCCTTGGATAAAAGAATGTTTTAGCTCGAAATTATTTCCTTCGGCGGGTGGAAATGAAATAACCGAAGGTTGAACAGTCCGTGTTGGATAGCATCGGTCTCTAAGGGATAATGGTCGATTCTCATGAAATTCATTATTTCCAACATGTGATTTAGATGATAATTTTGGTGAATTGTGGTGTGAACTGTGATGTGAACCGTGTTGTGAACCGTCATTGCTCATACTTGTTTGAGTTGAAATTTCCATTGATTTGTTTAATGAAATATTTTGGCTTTCTAAAAGGTTAAAATTATTTCTTGCCCAAACGCACATAAAAAAATCAAGGTGTAGTAGCCAAAAGTAAATTTAAACAGTTTTCAGTTGGGTACCTGTAGAGTAGAAAATTACTTACAGAGGGGTATGGCAGTCCGTCCAGTGCAACTGAGCAGTGCTAGTGATTCAAACTCCACTGTTTGTAATAGCTTGATCCCTAGATCCTTGTTGTTGAATGGTTGACATTTACTTAGTTGAGCTACCTGTAATAACTGTAGATGAATGCAGTGTGAAAAGCAATTGAAACAGAAAATAAACCAATGTGAAACTTGAAAACATGCAGCGAAAGAAAAAAACCAAGGTAAAACGCTACTTTGGTGAAAGGAACTGAAAAATGGAATTTTTTTTTCAAATAGCAGAAAAAATAAATTAACATGAATAGACTAAAAAATCGAAAAATCGAAAATTTTCAAAATAGCAATTCCTCGGCAACGGCGCCAAAAACTTGTTGAGACTTTTCTATTGATTAGAAAAGCACAAATTTTAATTAATTCTGCAAGCGCACAGGCGCGTAGTATGCAGGTTGAACACAGGGAATTGCGTTTTAAAATATTTGAAATCCCTATTTAAATCTTAGGCATGTTAAACAAATTCGATGGAGGATCTTAAACAGGAAATAAAAACAATAATATAGTCCAAATAAATTCCGAATCTAATCAAAATTGCAATTAAAATATAAAATTGTAGAAATCAGAGCAGAAAATAAAAGAGCTTAAAAGAAAATAATAGAGCAAACAGCTGAAATAAAATGAACTGAATTTATTAACTAACTGAAAAGAGTGCAGAAGATAACTAAAAACAAGAATAAATAAATTTTCAAATCTAATTAACAATCCTACGTATTCTGTTCGAAATAAAAACACTGCTGAAATTGAAATTAAAAATAAACTAGAAGAAGAGTGATGGGGTAAGAGATGATTTTCCATTTGCATTGCTCTCTTTATTTAAAGACTTCAGCCTCCACAAATAACCCTACTATTTAGGTCCTTGTGCATGATATTTGGAGAAAAATAAGGTCACCTCACTTTGAATTGGTCTTTGCTTTGTTATTTGATTAACAAGTGGCCTTGCTTTGAGAAATTTTTAGGCTAAACTTTGAAAGTGTATTTTCAATATTTGCATTTGCTTTCTTGCATGAATAGTACACATGTTGGTGACGTGAGATGCATTTCTTCATGAACGATATGTACTTTCTCTTCGAATTATTTGGTACTCAAAATGTTGCACTTTTTTTTGCGTATCATTTGAACCATTGGACGACACAACCGATTAATTTCAACGTTGCACTTCGGAATCTATAATCAGCAAAACCACAACAAAATACCCGTATAATACCGCTTTATTAAAATAAAAATATATGAAACAAACAGTTTAAAATGCAGAAAAATACGTTCATCAAATACTCCACTTGGTCAACCACTCAAAAAGATGCTACTGCCAATGCTAAAGCTATGCATGTTATTCTATGCACTAGATAGAAATGAATTTAATCGTGTTAGCATGTGTCAAACTGCTTATGAAATTTGGAGAACACTTCAAATCACTCATGAAGGAACTAACAAAGTTAAGCAAAGAAAAATATCCATGCTCAAAAATCAGTTTCAAAACTTTAGAATGAAACAAGATGAATCCATCAATGATATGTACTTTAGATTTCAAGATATCTATCATTCACTATTAGGATTAGGAGAAAAATACACTGATTTTGATATTGTATCAAAAATCCTAAACTCTTTAACGGATGAAGGGGAAAGAAAAGTCTTGGCTGTTGAAGAAGCTAATGACCTCTCTACCATAAAACCTGAAGAGTTAATAGGAAATCTAATGTCCTATGAAGTGAATTTGCAGGCAAAACGAGTACAAGCACAAACAAAAAGAACATTGCTTTCCATGCCGAAGAAGAAAAAGATGAAGATTCAGATGAAGAAGATCTAGCATTTATTGCCAAAAATTTCAAAAAAATCTTTAAATTCCGAAAAAACAACAGAAATAATGGAAAACGGAACTTTCAAAACAAACCATCATCTTCAGTTCTAGAATGCTTTAATTGTCATAAGAAAGGTCATATGCAGAAAGAATGTCCAGAATTAAAGAAAAATTACTTCAATAAGGGCTGAAAAGATAAGAAAAAGAAAGCATTCTCTGTTACATGGGATGATTCAGATACCTCTTTATCAGATAGTAGCAGTGACAGTGAAAACGAGCAAGCAAATGTTTGCTTTATGGCTAATGAAAATGAGGTTAGTGATTTTACTTTTGATGATATGATAGAGATAAACTCAGAGCTAGTTGACATCTAAACAATTGAAAAGAAAACATAAGGAGACTCATGAACTTCAAAACAAAGCGTAATTCGAAAGAGATATGCTCAAAGATGAGAAGAAAATACTAGAGGAAGAACTAGAAAAATTACAAGAATCATTTTCTAATATTAATTCTCAACTCACTCTTTTAACTCAAGAAATTGAAACACAAAAGGAAAAGAATGATGCTCTTATTTCTGAAAATCATGTACTAAAAACTAAGGTAAAATTGATAGAGTTGGATAATACTAGTCTCAAAGCTAATTTAGAAATCATCGCCAAAAATGTTTCAAACTTTAATAAAGGAAGAGAAACTTTATCTAAAATTATTGATAACTCTCAATCTGTTTCAAGTAGAAAAGGATTAGGATATGTTAAGAAAACAACAATTTCACCTAGAAAGAAAATTAGGAGAAATATTAATTCTACTATTGAACAGACAAAAAGGAATTCTAACCCAAAAAATATAAAAATCTGGGTTACTAAAACAAACAACAGTTTGATTAGGAAGAAATATATAAACACCTTTTATGAAACTGTTCATAAAAATAAAGATTACATTTTTAAATGGGATACTAAGCCCTCTTGGGTTTGGTTTTCTAAGATTTAACTCTTAGGACCTTATTGAAAAAATGGGTACCAATATTATCTTATATTTTTTGTAGGTCCCACTCAAGAAAAGAAGAAAATGGATACTCGACAGTGGTTGCTCAAAATATATGACAGAAGACAAAGATATGCTATCAAATATTACTTACTCAGATGGAGGCTCCGTCACATTTAGAGACAACTCCAAAGGATATATCATCGGCAAAGGCGTTGTGAGCAACAATGGTATTTCAAATTTACCTCTTATTTCAAATGTTTTACTTATCAAAAATTTAAAACATAATTTACTTAGTATCAGCCAATTGTGTGACAAAGGATTCAAAATCAATTTTTCTGAAAACAAATGTAGTATTTTTAATCAAAATCAAAATCTTATCTTTGAAGGAAACAGAGACAGAAATATCTATGTTCTGAATAAGAAAATAAATCATAATTCAGATATGTGTTTAATAGCCAAAGAAAATGATCCTTGGTTATGGCACAAACGATTCTGTCATATTAACTTCAAAACTATAAACAAGCTCTCTAAAAATGATTTAGTGAAAGGTCTACCAAAAATGAATTTTAAAATTGATCATATTTGTGATGCATGTCAGTTAGGAAAGTTAACTAAGTCATCTTTTAAATCTAAATCAGTTAGGAAAGTTAACTAAAGGCATCTTTCAATATATATATATATATATATATATATATATATTTTAAAAAGGAGAATTCATAGTTTCTTTCAAAAGAAAATAAAAAGTGTCGTCTAGCACTCGAACTTAAGACCTCATACTCAGTAGTCCTCTGCACTACCACTTCACTCTCTATTGTTTTCTAAAGTATGAGGTTGTCAT